>CAAKHD010004770.1:25292-42921 GCA_901007705.1 Fistularia tabacaria
TGTTTATTATCAATTTACTGTGTCCATGAGAGCATTATTCAGTATATATTTTTTTAAATTGGCTCATTTTTATATGTGTTTTTAGAATAATGAATGAAATAAAAATAAAAAAGTAAATTATATATTTTATATATATGTGTGTGTGTGTGTGTGTGTGTGTGTGTGTGTGTGTGTGTGTGTGTGTGTGTGTGTGTGTGTGTGTGTGTGTGTGGGTATATATATATATTTTTATATATATATATATATATATATATGCACACACACACATAAAAATATATAATTTACTTTTATATATATATATATATAAACAAGATTAATAATTGTTTAACTTTGGATGGGCAAGCGTGACTGCCAACATTTGTTATCTGTTATGATTATATTGTTGACATGACATTGCTATTTAAAAAAAACGTGACTGACACATGTAACTCATGTTCTCTCTCTGGACATGAATTTTGATGAGATCCCTTTGCAATAGACTGGCGAAAATATGTGAAAAGAAATTGAAATATGATTGTGGTGTAGGTCTTTACATTTTTAGAGAAAGGTAATTTTGCTTTTTAGATTTTGAGGAAAATCCTCAGTTCCAATCCTTCCATTTGGTCTCGGGTCACTTAAAAAGAAAAGCTTCCTGGATTGAGATTAGTAAACTCAACATGCTTTTAAAAAAAGACCCATTTTCTTAAAAGGCACCAATTCCTGAGACGACTGATTTCACTGTGTGTTTTACGTCATTGTCCATGTCAGTTGCAAGAGCTGTTCAGCTCTAAAAAGCTGCTGAAAAACTGAATACAGACCTCTACGTGATGGAACAGTGACTTGTTTTTATTGACAGTTTAGGTGCTAAGCTTTGGCGGGGCTCTCCTCTACCTAGCAAACTCATCGGGTTATTGCCGTAACACGAACAAACCAACAATTTTCAATTTGAAAGAAACTTGCTCGAGAATTGTGCGACACACATTCTACTTTTCGAGGATGCTGAATATAAAAAACAAATGAGGGTCATTTTCAATAGAAAAAATCCAAAATGATTCATGGAGGTAAATCTGTTACCCATGAACTAATCAAGGAAAAAAAAAACACTAAGGGCCAGACTACTATTCTACCTGGTTGGTTTGTTTCTCAAGTCACACAGAATTGTCAAAATTGCTTCTCTAAACCAGACCATTATTTCACCAAACTCTGCGAAAACTCCCAGGAACTCCCGGAAAAAAGCAGCGCCAAAGCAAGAGGGTGCTTTTATTGGCAAAAGTTCAAATGAGAAAATTGCAGAAAATGCTGGTGTGTGCGTGTGCGTGTGTGTGTGTGTGTGTGTGTGTGTGCGTGTGTGCGTGTGCGTGTGTATGAAGGAGTGGAAAAATAAAGCTTGTGAAAAGCTTTTACAAAGGATGAATCAAGCAAAATAAAGATATTACTGTAAAAAAAACAAGCACATGGGAGTTGGCTAAACTTCTTTACCAAGACAACCCTCACTTTTCGTCATTTTTTTTTGTTTTTTTTTGTTTATTTTTTAAAAGCGGGAACAACCACAAAAAAGAGCCATTACAGCTGTACAAGAGGGTCTTCCTAAAAAACCAAATAGAATCCACAAATATTTGTCATAAACAGCATAATTGAGATATATTCAGCATGTAGCCGCAATTAACTCCCAACAATTGAGCCTGTGAAATCAATGTACACTTTACTGTAAACAGAACACACAACACACTTCAGGAAAAATAATGACAATTCCATCGACCAATGCCTGAGCATATCTTCACATCGTACATCTTCTTATTTGTACTTTGCAAATAATTCCCATGTTGTGCGAAGCAACAGAAGAAAAATACTAATTTACTTATTAAACTTATTTAATCAATAGCTTTGGAAATGGGTGGATGAAGCCTTAGCATAGTTGGGCAGGGCAGAAGACATATGACTGCAACCATTTATTGAGTAATGGAGTCACCAGTATGAAGCCACCGGGTTATCACATTTTTGGTTAATTAAACAAACAGTGGGCGACGCAGCAGTCAGCACTTCCGCGTCACAGCAAGAAGGTCCCTGGTTTGTTTCCAACAAGGGACCTTTCCGTGTGGAGTCTCCACGTTTTCTAGTTTCGACAATCCAAAAAACATGCCGCAGGTCCACTGGAGACCCGAAAAATTGCCTAGATGTGTGAATGACGGCGGGGAGATGCAATGTTGGATAAAGCGTGGCTTCCAACACAGGCGGACAGCAAACCTGGCAAAGATGATAGCTTTGGAAAATGGGTGGATGACGACCAAGCGTCGTTGGGCAGGGCAGAAGACTTATGACCGAAACCCTCACTTGAAGACGTTTCTCCCCTCATCCGAGAGCCTTTTTCAGAACTTCAGAACTGAAGATGTCACTGGGAACAGAGGTGAAATATCTTCAAGTGAAGAAATTCAAGTCCAGTTGCCATGACAAGAAGATTTCTGCAAGAGTTCACCATGATCTGGATGACTGAAACCATTCATTAAGCAATGTGTCGACCGGAGTCACCAGTATGAAGTAATTCGGCTATCACATTTTTGGTCAATTAAACAAACTGTGGGCGGCATGGCGGCGCGGCGGTTAGCACTTCATAGAGAAGATCCCTGGTTCGTTTCCAACGAGGAGCATTTTCATGTGGAGTCTCCATGCTGTCTATGCTAGTATCCTTCCACGATCCAAAAAACATGCTGTGGGTCCATTGGAGACGCCGACATTTCCTGGATGTTTGATTGACATAATGAATGGCCGTTCATCTGCATATGCGATTGATCAACCGATCCGGGGGTGAACCCCGCCTCTCACCCAACGACAGCTAAAATTGGCTCCATCAAACCTACAACCCCGAGTAAAGGATAAGCAATATAGATAATGAGGGAATGATAAACGGTAGATGATGGACATGCGGCTGCACAAATAAGCAGCCAGATAGATAGTTAGATAGATAAAAACAACTAAAACCGAGAGTAACTATGTTTCCAACTGCGGCTGCATGAGAAAATCCGATTTGAAATGCAGCAGACCATGGCACCGAAATTTAATGGGTGTCCTCAGTAGACATCCATGCTATGAGGGATTGCTGTCTTGGTAACCTCCTATAAACCTTTAAATTGGACACATTCCTGTGTGAAGGGGAAGCTGCGTGGCATCCGGCTCCTCAGTCACAATAAGGTCACATGTATAACTAACAATAGCCAAAATATGCCAGTTAGCATTTTCAGCCGTGTCTCTTGTATCATAAACTATACTTTACCCGGCTGCGCGCCGGCGTCAGACAGCCCATCAGAATGATAATGATATGTGGGCACCGCCGCCACATTTCCCTCTCAGGGTAAAACACATCTGGTAAAACCAGGGGCTGCTGACAGGACAGCCGGCTTATTAATGATTACTTTCAGCAGGTGTCCCTTCGTACTGTATCCTCTGACCTTTCCCTTTAAAGAAAACAGTCGATGGACTGCAACAGCGCCCAGTGAGAACCTCTTCCTCCTCCTCCTCCTCTTCCTCATGCCCTGTCAACCGCATAAGAGAACCAAACAAGCGAAGAAACTAAACAAAAAAGTTTTGCGTCTTTTAAAAAAACTTGATTATATCAAAAACATGACTACAATCTTGGAAAGAAAAATAAACAAACACGTGCGCTACTTTACAGTCCTCGTTTATTAACACCATTTCAACGGCTTCATTTTTCATTTGTCCCTCCGAGGGGATTTTTCAAAATTGCGCGTTCAATCGTTCATCCCAACGCGATCGCGACAAATACGTGTTGACGCGTCGTCGGGATAGCGCTCAGAATTGATTACAATGCAGCACACACTCCAGATGTACCATTATAGAACGCTGCCTGCTATATTCGATACTTGATAAACACCCCTTTACAGGGAATGAATAAACTCCCCTATCATCTCGCCTCGTTTGTTTTCCACCTGTGTTAAAAGCCACACTTTATCTAACACCGCAGCTCCCAGCCGAAGTGCACAGCATTACCGAAGGAGTATCTTCTTTTTTTTGGTTGTTGTTGTTTTGTTTTTTTTTCATTCATATGCTGTGTGTTCGGCGGAGATATCACGGGGCGCCATTAGCCCCACTGTTTCTGTCTTTGCTCCCGTTTGAAGTTCCTGACAGGCTGTATAGCCTGAATCTCCCCTCTGGGAAAGCAGCAGGACGTTCCTCAGATAGAGAACCTTTAAGGAGTGCCAGCGGCCGAGGCTGTGACTGAGAGCGGCAACTCCTATTAGTGTTTCTATTCCACTCAATCGATCAATCGCGGCTCAGGCTGATTAAGAGCTTTCTGGATTGTGGACTGGAAATGATTTATTTTTGCCCCGCTAATTACGTATGCATCTTTATTAAATTTCATTTCATTCTATCAAATTTTCCTTAATTTTCGTTTTTAAGAAAAATAAAAGTAAAAGCCACTTTTCACCATCCTGGAGGATTTTGCTGTGTTTTCTAGATGGTTGCATTCTTTTCTGGTGTGCCGTTTTCCGACCAGAGTGGATGAGTAGAACAATAAACCAAATTATTGTTTTGTTCTGCTTGAAACTGTGGAAAGGAACAATTAGAGCATTCCGTATAATAAAAGTCACTGTGCGCTACGATCGAATTAAACCAAAAACCACCCGGACAATTAGTAGATTTCACTGCTTTTTCATCACACAGGTCTGGGAATACTCGGTAAATTAGGGAGGTGCGTCAAGGCCTCTTCCATGTACTGTAGCATCATTTGTCACAAGGGCTATGGAATGACCTAATTATTTTCAAGTGCCAGACCACCCCTGCGATGCATCACGATAGAATGAGGAGACCGAGACTGAATGAATTGTGCATTTAGTTCATGAGAAAATAACCCCAAGTCTTGTAATTTAATACGTCTACACGCAACTTGATAACAAAGCGAAACAATTCAAGGTTCGCAATATTTGCAGCGTTGCATTACTTTACATACAATGTGCCGTTGGGACACGACCAGCGTTATTGTCCCGATGTCCCGTGGGAAACCAAAATAAGCCGGTCATTCAATTAGGACTCAATCTGATTTCACTAAAAGGCCCCATCATTCAGGAGGCCCTGGTAGAGAGTCCTCACCGAGACCTATTCCAACTAGCCGGTTGTTTGTGATCGTTTTTGCGGCAGTTAGCACATTCCCGTTCGCCTCCCAGGCAATCCCCTCCTTAGCATCGCATCGAATATGGCCAGTAGGGAGATACAGATTACGGTGGAGATTGGTGGTAGTATTATAAGAGAAATAAAACATTTATTTTGAAATGCCACATCCTTCCATCATCACTAGCCGTTGAGCTGTTAACACACATTTCATAACATTTCAAATGTGTGAATTTTGATCAATGACTGCACGGTACATTCTTCTAAAATGTTTCTAAGTCAAAGTAAACTTTATTCTCAATACTGCCATATCATTGAAATAGCATTTCTTTAAAACCCATCCATCCATCATCTGCCGCTCATCCTGCACCTGGGGGATGCTGGAGCCTATCCCAGCTGTCATCGGGCGAGCGGCGGGGTGCAACCCTGGACTGGTCGCCAGTCAATCGCAGGCAAACAACCATTCGCTCACTCACTCGGGCCAATTTTCCAAATTAACCAGCTACATGTTTTTGGAATGTGGAAGGAAACCCACGCAGACCCCAGGAGAACACGCAAACTCCACACAGAAAGGTCCGCTGTCGGAATCGAACCAGGGTCCTTCGTGCTGTGAGGCTGAAGCACTTACCACAGACCCATATTGCAAAATTACAGAAGTAATAAATATTATAACAGACAACAGCAAGTAATGACAACGTTATTGCAAAGTGCAACAAAAAGTTGAGGAGTTGTCATTCATTTCATGCCTAAAATGACTTATGAGAAACTCCTTTGGACCTTTTTTTTTTTTTTTTTTTAAATACATCATCGGGCAGCACCGCATCCAAACACACAAATACTCCAAACATAAACAATAATTTCATATGAAATGATGATTCTGATGATCACGTGTGCTTAGGTCAGGAGACTGTAACTCTTGCCAGGGTGAGAAACCATGTTAAATGATGAACTCCCAGAGCAATGCTGTTGGGAGGAGGAGTGAAATCTGCAGGAGTTGAAAAATACAGAAATACCTTTAAGCCCCCACAATACCTTTTTTTTTCAGGCCGGTAAAAAAACAGGTCTGAATTCACAGACAAGTGGAAAGAATGAAATATAGTTTAAGAATATTCCTAACTTTATCAGTTCCTTGGGGAAACGAGCTTAGTAGGAAGTGCTGTTCGACTTTCGCCTAAGAAAATGCAAATGGGGCTGAACTTGCTCAACGAGACGATGTACATTTGGCCTTCAACGGCAATTTGTAAAAGCAGATTCGGGGATAACAATGTTTAACATGTTAACATCAACAGAGGAAATTAGTTGTTATTTATAACATCGGGTAACATCTGGTGGCCCGGTATCTCTGAAAGAATACGAAAGATGATGGCAGCATAAGTTCTTACACACACAAACACACACACGCACAGATGGACTCATATACATATATATCTATGAAAACCTGTTGATTTTTTTTACACTTGGAAAAATGATATAAATAAACAACAAGGCTATATTTTTCAGTTTATCATCATGCTGACAGTGCAGCGTAATGTTTGCTAACTTGGCAGCGCCGTTCAGAGGTTAATCACGGTTGAGCTCTTTGCATGAATAAATAAAAAAACAAATAAGTACATTTGTAAAATTGACGTTATGTCATTGTTTATAACCGGCCAGTTCAGCAACCTCCAATGAGTGCAGGTGGATGGGTTCACACTGTCCTCACAGACATTTAGTTTCGCCGCTGGAATTTAGTTTATTGGTTTGACTAAGTTAATTTCGGTGTGAGTAACTTTTCCATTACGTTCATGGTAACAAAAGCAATTATTCAAAGGGTTATAAAACACAGCACATTCCAATGTTTTATAATAGGTACCATAGGCGATGTGAAAACATTTATTTCAACACTGTCTTGTCCTGGAATTAGAAGTGAATGTATTAATAAATTAGAAATTAAAAGAAAAAAAAATAAAGGAAAAAAAGAAGAAGAAATAAATAAGTCAATAGAGTACAAAAATAAATAAATAAATCGATGAATAAATAAATTTTGATTTTCCTCATTTCAAATATATTTATCAATTGATTCAACAATTTTTCAGGCATAATAAATGCAACCACAAGTGCAAATACTGGGCTCTCGACGCACATTTAATTTGCCACAACATTGGAGTCTGATCTTTCCTTAACCTCACGCAAACCTCTGCAATCTGCTGACCTCCAGCATGCCTTTAGGGCTTTTCTCTCTCCGTCTTCAATTCCAGATTTGGGATACCATACAAGCCAAGCATATTTGAACAAAAAGGCAAATTCCACTCCATTTCGCTCACAGACGAACAGTTTTCCAATGTAAGAGTTTATCATCTTCTTATTAAAAAAATTTAACTCAAACTGTTTAAAGTTAAGTCGGAGCGTCACAAAATTTCTTTGGATTTTCCTTTTGTATGTGACATGAGGCTGCTCTTTCCTGCACTTTCCTGTGCAATCGAGTGATTGCCGTATCTTTGGCAACCAGCATACATATTGGCTGGCGATGAGTCCAGAACATTTTACTGCGGCGGCAGCAGTTCGAACGGCGCCTCTGAAGGAAACCGCTTCGCGCAAAGGCCTCGCTGTTTTGTGAGGATAAGTCTAATTTTAATTTTCAGGACAGTTCTGTGGTCAAATCATCTTTATCATTCAGCCACATGAACAAGGATATTTGATTGTGCAGCGATAGCATACACCCCTCGAACAACATTCCCCTGGGCAAAATGAGCAAGCACACACTTTCTAGAGAAGTCTAAAATACCAAAATATCACATGTGTGTCTAAGCTTTTTGAAATTTGAACCCTTTTATTCAGTTGTGTAAGAATACAGCTGTAAACATACTTCAGCATGATGAATTATTCTAGAAATAATACAATTATTCTGGCATAATGATGCATTTGTATGCTAATAAGAAGTAATTATGATTTTCATTAAAAGCAACAATATCTTGCAAATGCGTATGACATTATGAACAACATTGTGAGTGTAAAGATTGCAAGTCCATAGCAGGGAGTTGATTCTGTTGCTCAACATTGATCGTACTAATCTCCCCAGCAGAAGGATGCACTGAGCTACCCTCTGGGTGCATGCTGGAGAAAAGTATATAACTATTCTCACCTCTCAGAAAAAAAAAAGTCAAATAAAGAAATCTTTTGAAAAATTGGTTCGCAACTTTTTTTAATTTTACATTTCTCCATATTTGGATCATCTCTCTGGTGTCCGATGCATCCCGTACAACAAGAGAAGGCTTCCAAAACGCAAGGCCCCTGGGTGAGGTGGATGGTTCAGAAGTACGTCATTAATGTACAGGTGAATTTTCGGCTGGATGTGCGGGGGCAGGGTGACGGGGGCTCATTTGGTAGAACAGGCGTTCCTCCTATCGGAAGGTTGGTAGTTTGACTCCGTGCACCCCCCCCCCCATCTGCATGTTTAAGTCGTATGCTTAACGCTAAGTTGCTTCCGATGCACTTGTTAGCAAGTTGCGTGGCCGATGTGTTTTAACGTGTGTGAAAAGGTGAATGTTATCTCATGTAGAGCGAAGCGGAGACCATCTTTCAAAAACCGAATGCATCAGGCTGAAGGTCATCTTTGATGCTGCTTGACTGACAGGTGTGCCAGTGATGCAGACACCTGGGCATTGTAATATTATAACAATTCCATTAGAGGGAGGAGGAAACCAGCAATTCAGTCCCACTGAGAACAGTTTTCATGTCGGTTTGAACAAATAACAAAAATACTTTCTCTGCATCTTCTATCTAAATGATTGCATTTAGATTCCTGTGTCCCCGTGTGGAAAATTAATGAAAATGTGTTGTGAAGTCTTACGCCTGTCCTTAAAATACCATCCAGTCAAACGAAGCCTGACTCTGACTTGCTTGGAGGCGGAAGAGGTCCAGTCTGACACGAACTGTCCAAAGATAGCACTCTGGCAGAGATTACCTGAATTCAAACCAATTTTAGGCCAAAACACCAAGCAGAGAACAGAGACGTGAACGTTGGCAAACTATTTGGTCGCCTTGGCGCAAAAAGAAAAAAAAAAAAGGCTATTGCCCAGTTCAAAACCAGAAACACCAATTTCTGATCCATTTTCTCCCCTTTCTCCACTGGTCTTGCATGTTATTTTGGGAAAAAGTGAAGGATGTGAGGAAAATATCAGTGACCGGTTTAACTAGGATCTATTTAAATTTAATTATCATTTGGTGTCAAACAACATAGAATTTGAGTTGCTGAACATTTGAAATGTGAGGGAAAAAAATACCTGGAGAACTTATCGGTGGCCAGAAGGATGGGAAAGCCTTGTCATGACCAAGGAGAGGTTTCATCCATGCACGTCACTTAAGATTATTATTGCTCGGCCATTTAAACCACACGGCATTTTCTAAAGTCATTGCTTAGTTTTTCCATTCTGCTCGCATCACTTATTTCTTGCTCAAAGGCTTCTAAATTTCCAGCCAGATGCCCAGCTTGAGCACAAAATGCATCATCTCGAATGATCAAAGTTGGAGCGGAACCCCGCTAAGTAGTTCTGGCATCAACCTTCTACAACATAAAGATATAAATCTTCATGTCCCTCAACCCGCCCTCTCTTTTTGGTAAGCATTGGGTTACCTTGGGGAACAATTCAGTGTTGATCCCATTCCAGAATCACAAGCATCCTGAATCATTTGATCTACGTACTCTCAAATGTAAACAGACCTCGGACGCTGCCGTGTTTGTGTTAGGTTTCATCCCAACTGATTTCTGACGCGATCGCGGCTGCGGAGCTGTTGCTGCTCGGCCTTTACGTTCCCAGGGACAAGCATCCCGACACGCCGTGACCTTCTGAAAGATCATCGGAATGACTGGCACTTTCGCGTACTCCTGACAATTATCCAAATTGATTCAAGTTTTTGATATAGCAACGGAAAAAAACCAAAAACACTGCCTATCAGCAATACTGGCAGGGTGAACCCACTCAAACATTTTGAGGGCTGAAAACGAAAAAGAACTGATGTGATTCTGCTGTCATCGAACATGAAAATATGTCCGGAAATGTCCGTCTGGAGCTGTCGGAGTTGAGCACAGATGAAGAGACTGGTGACTGCTTGATTTCACCCGTGTCTTAAACGGTCTCTCAGCAGCATGGCAGCAACTATTTCCTTCACCAACCATCTGTGGATGGAATCTAAACATGATTCATGGTGGAGGAATTACCACGAGATTGTTCAATGTGCACACAACAAATGTGGCATTTGCAATATGTTAACCCCTCTGAAGTATAATTGGAGTTCCAACTAGTATGCAACAAGGTTGACTGCTTCGGTTGTGGCTGTTTCAGGCTTTCAAACTTTGATGGTAACGGGCAACAGAACAAGCCAGAGTGAATTACCTTGAAGAGAAGCAAAACAAACGCCCATTTGCAGCCTAAACATCCATCTGTGCAGGGCAGTTTTAATGGATTTGGATGGTCGCCGCAACAATATTTCACAATTCCCCGCCATGACACATAATATGGCACAAAAGACAGGGCCTGCTGTGTATACTCCGCTGCGCAATATCAGTTGCAGAACAAGGTTGCTGGGTGAAAGAAATTATTTCAATCAGAATGTAAAGCGGATGTAGAGGAAGTTCGACCCAAATTCGGTCATCGGGCAGGAAATTAGAAACACTCAAAGATGATGGCAGCCAGTGGCAGCATTTTCAAAACAAAAACAAAAAAAAAAACAAATAAAAAAATGGAAAAAATACTAATTAAATAAAATTAAATTAAATTAAATTAAATTAAATTAAATTAAATTAAATTAAATTAAATTAAATTAAATTAAATTAAATTACACCCTGGACAGTTGTCAGTCAATCATAGGGCCACATATGGAGACATACGACTATTCACATTCTCATTCAGTCATCTTTGAAATTTTTCCAAATAAAGGAGGAAACCCTCTCAGACACAGGGAGTACATGCTGGGTTAGGCAGTACAGAATAAGCAGTGTCAGGCTGCTGCCAATTTCTGCAAGCAAGTGGAAACAATAGTACATTCTGATAATTAGGTCAGTACCAAAGAAAAAAAATCATATTACAATGTGCTAGTCAGGGATCACCTTGAGGAGAACAACTTGAGAATATATCAATAGATGTACAGCAGGGGAATGACAAGGGGGCAAAAAAAAAAAATACAAAAAATGAACAAGATCAATTTTTTCGACACAAAACAAAAGTAGAATATTTTCCCTGAAAACCTGGCCATGGCATCTTCACTTCTTATTCCATTATTGGCATGATGACAAAGTTTGAGCCTAGATTGTGAAGAAAATAACTTGAAATTAAAGAGGGAACTACATAATGCTGAGTATTATGACATTAACACACATAGACAAGGTGGATATAGACACTTATCTAGCATAGCAGGATTGAGCTGCTGAGGTACAACTTTGTAACATTGCTGTTTTGATGGAGAGATGAAAAGGAATTGATTTCTTGTAAATTTCCGATTTTTTTTTTTAATTTTATGAGGTGTTCATAATTTTTAAACATGGCTCAAATAACAAGATGGAAAAGAATTATAACCCTGTTCAGTTGAAGAATATCAATAGAGCCCGGGCAGTTTTACTGCAGTACTTTCACTGGTCCGGGCAATTTAGAATCTCCAATTAACCTCCTGCTTGTTTTCGGACTGTGGGAGGCAACCGGAGTACGTGGAGGAAACCCAAGCAGACAGGAGGAGAACATGCAGACTCCCACTTGAGACATTAATGACTCATTTTAGAGTCAGACCATCATCAAATATTGCTTCTTATGAAGGAGTACCTATCATCAGGCAATAAATGGATGACAGAGCTCCCTACTGCTGCCCTCGAGCTGGACAAGGTCATGCCCCAGCTGAAGAAACCAAATGTCAAGTAATTATGTATTCGCTTGCCCATGCTGCGTCATATAGTGTGGTGTCAGCTCACTCCGGCATCCAGAGGCCCGCCCCTCCGAGTTATTGTTAATCAAGAGAGCAGTTGTCGGAATCCTGCGATGCACCGCCTAACAATCCCAGAGGAGACGGGCCGCGGGAAATTGGTGCCTGGATTCATTCGCCTGGCTGGATTTCCGGCGTTTCATGCAGTGGTTGAAACAACTGATAGTGGCCATTCTCGAAAATACCCCCCAGCTGTCGATGTTCAATGCCACTTCAACAGGAAGCTGTTTCACTCCATATAGCTGTAGGCCATCCGCGACCGCCAGGGATATTTCCTGAACATTTTTTTTTTTTACCTATCCAGGCTGTGCTGACAATGCTCCTGGCCCCTAAAAACAACCTTAAAATGCATTTTGGAAAATCGGAGGAACCCCCGGGCCCAACACTGTTCGTGCATCTCATGACGCCTGCTCAATGGGGTTCTGCTAGAAATACTCCCATGCGAAGAGAGTGATCCCATATATTTTTGGCATTATAAAGACCAACGCTTTTTGTTATGTCTTCAGAAAAATGAATCTGGCGCCTGTAGTTGTGTTATTCTGCAAGGACAACGGTGTAATGCTTCATTATGATATCACACACATTTGGAGATGCAGTCTTTATTGCTCTTTTACCTTGAGCAGTTATTGTCTTTTCCCTGCTTGAGCTTGCTTAACAATTCCACATAAATTCCTGCAGAACTTATCGACAGCTCACCTTCATTTTTCATTCTACTGTTTCTAGTTTACTTGAAATGAATGCGGTGCTTCCAAATTAAAAACAACAAATGATTTTCTTCTTCTCTTTAAGCCGACTATTATTCATTCCCGCACCAAAATTGATTTGATTTTTAACCAAATGCCACAGTAATTTGTTACAATGTGAACATCTGGGGCTACTAAACCACGATTTGAATGGAGGAAATATTGAAATATATGCTCATTTAATATAGACCGTCTTTCCAAAACGAATTTTGCATCTGCATTCTTTGAATGAAATGTAAAAGTGTTATTTACTCAGAACCAAATATCAGCTTAAAGTCTGCAAGCATAGTCAATATTCAATATTGTCTGTGCAGGCAATGAAAATGTGCTTGAACTGGAGTTCTCCTTGAAAAATGTCTCACTCTATTTATTTTAGTAATTGATCTGCCGCATTTTAGAATGAACTTTCTCTGACTTTGCCATAAACTTCATTTTTATGTCCCCACGTCTCTATGCAAACACATGTGCACATGTACAAAAATCTATTACTGTGCCTATACCTGGGTATAAGGGCGTGTGTGTTTATAGATAAATAATACTGTATAATAAAATAATAATAATGTAGTAAATAAAAGCATGTATTATATTTGGCACTAGTACCGTCTGTCAATCATTTTCCATTTAATGATGACTACCAACCACTGCAAACGCTGTTCATCTACTACCAACAGTATTAATATTGATAATAAATTTTACACTACCATTATTTATTCTCAATAGATATCTAAACGCACTGTGGGCAGAAAAGTAAGAATTTCATTGTTCAGGGAAACATGTTTCCACACTGTGCACGTGACAATAAACACTTTGAATCTTGAATCTTGAATCTCGAAGATGTAACCTTACAACACAACTATGGCCTCATGTGAGAATATGAAACCAATAAAAGTCAGCACCTTTTATTTACTTCTCTTCTGTTAAATCGAGCACTTCCCATCCCTCAAGCAGCTTTGCTCCCAAACCTTATCATTTCTTCGCTAAAGTGACCTTTTTCTCCCACATGCCACAAGCCAATCTGACGAGTCTCAAAGATCTCTGGTCCACTGTTGCAAATGTTGCTGGTGACTTTTTCTTAGCTTTTTCAATGAGGTGAACGGGTAAAGATGCAATGTGGGCTTCAGTCGTCTCACATTCATAATCTTCATTTTGTTTCTTACTGAAAGAAGAGATGCTGTTCAATCACCAGTTTGACTCTTTTCCCTCTCCTAATTTGGCAAACCAACCCCTTAGATCACTAACACACTGATGTTCGCCCCCGTCGCTTACCTTGTTAAACTATTAGAAGATGCGTGAATTAAATATGAGCTCTTTTTCTCCGCTCCTTGTAATCAAAGTGCACTTTCCCCCTGGTTTAAGCTCCATAATCCCCATATTGACTGGTCTACATATCTACAGTCAGCCCTTGCCCCTAAGAGTTCTAAGTCAAGCTCCTTTACCAGTGCTCCCAGTGTATCTTGACCCAAGTATAGATTTCAGTTAAGAGAAAGCAATCACTTCCACCTCATCAATATAAATGTGCGATTGAACAGCTTCCTGGTGGAAATCTGTCCCTCAATCGACAGAACGACTTGACGAGAAAAAGAAGCAATGGAATAGAAAATTTATGGCCTTCCTTTCCTTTCTTTCTTTTTTGGGAAGGGGAGGACGTCAAAGCTCTGAATCTACGTATTGATTGCTGTGCTTTAAAGCAGTGGTACCCGGCCTTTTTTGTACCAGGGACCAATTTTATGGCTCAAAATGTTTCTGCAGACCGGTTAGAGGCATGACGGTTCAAATAACAAAAATGTTGTCAGTTCACAGAATTGAATCTGAATCCAACGATTGCACTTCGTATTAGGCAATTACGATAATTTTGCACTATAATATCTATTCAACATAATGAAGAGTCAATGGGAGCCCTGGACTTGATTCCCTGCTACTAGGCGGTCCTATCTTGGGGTGACAGGAGACAGTGACACTCGAATTGTGAAAGCAGTTTTGCGGGTTTCATAGCTTCATTAGCTAGCCGTTACCACCACAAATAATGCATAGTGGGTGCAGAGCTTGCGTACCACCTGTTGCAATGTACTCCTAACTTAGGTAAGAATCTTGATGTTTTCTTTTTAAATGCAGCTTTCTTTTTGCTAGCAGTCTGCAACACTTCTGTGGGGCCATCGTTTGCTCGTTTCCTCCCGAAAAAGCTCTCCAGCGACTTTTGTTTCTGGCTCATTTTTTTCACTTAGCTTGCGGTAGCTGATATGCTGTGATATGGCGCAACAGAGTTAAGTGCGGCAGTAAGACGAGGGCAGAAACAGTTGTACAAAATAAGATCCGGAAGGTCTACTGAAACAACTATGATTTGTACCAAGAAAGATTTTCTTTCTGGACCAGTACCAAATGATCCGCGGACTGATACCGGTCCGGAGAAAGGGGGTTGGGGACCCCTGTTTTAAACTGCATCACAGTAGAAAACAACAAGATCCTCCAAGGGTTTTCCAAGGTTGGATCACAACAATTCTTCACAACTTATCTGCATTAAGGTTGGAGATAAATGAAAGTCAGCATTGAACAACCCTGTTTGGTTGTTTCAAACATTTATTAATGCCTTAAGGCCTCGCCAACACTTCTGCTGTTTTTCAAGCCCTTGTTACTGATCTAGGTCTGGATATGTTAAACAAGTTCATCTTCGTTTATCCAGACATGTGAGGATAGTGCTTAAGCGTCTCTTGGAAAATAAGCTGTTTTGGAAATAAAAGTAAGATGTTAAGGGTTCACCTGAGGTTCAGCTGTGAGCAAGGACTGACGAATGACCTCGCAGGCATTTGAGCTTTGGAAGACTGTGGAACCTACTTTTTTTTTTTTTTGTCTGGATTTGCAGAATGCATGTCATCAGAAACCTCAGAAAAAAAGAAATCATCTTGAGCCAGCTTGAAACTCTTTCATCTGAACCCCCTGTAGCCTTCAAATCCTAAACAGCTCTATTGGCCTGCCCCAGTCCTCCTTGAACAACCAGAAAATGTTTTAGTGGAAGAAGATAAGTTTTCTACAAAGGTTGCAGCATTTCTTTCCCAAAGATTACATTGGATCGAAATGTCATCCGTGTCCTTTCATCGCTCGGCAATGGTTTTGGCACTGGGACCGATGGCATTGGGGTCTGCGTGGGGTATTGGGGTAGAGAGGTGGTCCTTGGAACCGCCTTGGAACCTGGTTCGATTGCTGGTTCCTCCTCGTGTGTTGAAGTGTTGTTGAGCAAGACCCCCAAGATCCCCTAACTGCTCCCCGAGCACCGCTTGATGGCAGCCAACTGCTCATGGGTCATCCATGATGGGTTAAATGCAGAGAGGGAATTTCCTGCAAGGGATTAATAAAGTATAGATTATTATAATTATTAAATTATAAATTATAATGATTGGGGAGGCACGGTGGCACAGTGGTTAGCCCTTGGGCTTCACATCATGGAGGACCCTGGTTTGATTCCGACAAGGGGACCTTTCTGTGTTTGCATATTCTCCCCGTGTCTGCGTGGGTTTCCTCCAGTTTCCTCCCACAGTCCAAAAACATGTAGCTGGTTAATGGGTAAAAATTTGGAAAATTGCCCCGAATGAGTGAGTGAGTGAGTGAATGGTTGTCAGTCTACATGTGTGGCCCTGCGATTGACTGGCGACCAGTCCAGGTTGCACCCCGCCTCTCACCCGATGACAGCTGGGATAGCCTCCAGCATCCAAGGAGACGCTGTGTGCAGGATAAGCGGGAGACGATGGATGGATGGATGGATGGATGGATGGATGGATGGATGGATGGATGGATGGATGGATGGATGGATGGATGGATGGATGGATGGATGGATGGATGGATGGATGGATTATGATTATTATTGGATGGAGGGGACTCAACCGCTCTGTATGTGTGTGCTGAGTCATTCTTTACTTCTGCCAAACAGCTACCTTATAGCCTACTGAGCCAGGCACTTTTCTTGGAAATATTGAACTTAAACACTGGCCTCCAGACTTCAATTACCTCATAAGCAGGACCCCTGCTCAGGCCCTCTTGTGAAACTGAACATACCATTCATTTAGCGGTGTGTTGTTGCAAGTGTTAAAAGGGGCCCTCTCATTGCTTCTTCATTTCTTATTCCGCCAGTTGGTTTCGGCAAGGAAAGTCATCCAAAGCTCATCGTGAACCTGGTTGACATCAAAACTTTAGTCCTCTTCAAACAGTATTTTTGATGGTGCTACGTGTTTGACGACACAGTGTCTTATTTCCCTGCCTGCTGTCTCTGTGCCCACTGTAAGTCCTTGAGCCGAGAGCTAGCATCCCACATTTTTCTGTCATTTTATTTTCTGTCTCGACTACCCCTCACAAAGTACCGCTTTGGTTCCGACCATTGTTGCCTTGTTTTTCTTCCCCTTTATCTCCGCATTTTGTCCTTCTTCCCAATCTAAAATGACACAGCGCTGCACTGTGTCACTTCCCATCATCCTTCATACACACTTACCTGTTTCAGGTTGACTAAGCAAAGAGCTGTCTCTCCAGTTCAGAGCCAAGGATCTCCGATACGTTAAAAACCTCCTGGATTCACTGAACCAGACGAGGGACATGTGTGCAAATTAGAGATTGCCAGGATGTCACAGCGAACAGTAAATATTGCTGAGTGAGGAAAGGCCACTACTGTATGTCCAATTAGGGACTGTAACGCTCAGTGAAGATGGGGAAAGTGTGAATCGTAGTTTTTCTAGATCGCATGCAGCCAATGATTAGGTTCAATGCTCAGAATATGGACTGACCACTGTGTGTTTTGACTGAAATGAAAGCTGGGATGGGGAGATGCCTTCATTGTAGGGTTAGATCGGAAGAGCACA
>CAAKHD010004773.1:0-11960 GCA_901007705.1 Fistularia tabacaria
TCTAACTCCCTCACACACACACACACACACACACACACACACACACACACACACACACACACACACACACACACACACACACACACACACACACACACATACTGGCTGTGTTTCAATATGAAGTGATTTCATTGCAATGCTTGTTCTGAAAGATTTCCCCCCCACCGTCTGAGATGGAGACGCAGCGTGGAACTGCCACTGAGGTGAGAACATGCAGGTTCCCCACCCTGGAGAACCTCCTGGTTCCCATGGAGAACCTCCAGAGAACGTGGTCGGCTCCCCGGTCTCTTTTTGTATTTCCTCCCTGCTTTGATGTGGCAGAGAAATGCAAATGGCCTCTCGGTGGAAGATCAGACGCCGGCGAGAAGAGGCCGGAAGGGCGGCGAACCCCCCCCCTCCTCCTCCCACACGCCGCTATCAGTGCTCAGTCATCTTCGACGCCGTGTGTGTGTGTGTGTGTGTGTGTGTTTGTGTGTGTGTGTGTGTGTGTGTGTGTGTGTGTGTTTGTGTGTGTGTGCGCGCAGCCGCCGCTGCATGCTCTGAACTTGTGCTGCTGGCTGAGCGAAGTCATGATGATGCCGCCGCTGTGTGTGGCCTGACAGGCGTTCAAAAAAAAAGGTGGCAGATCCTATGGGTGTGCATGTGCATGTGCATGTGTGTATGTGTGTGTGTGTGCGTGTGTGTGTGTGTGTGTATAACACTTGCTCGTGTGTGTGTGTTGGGCGCTGTGGGCGTGGCTAGTGTAGGATAATGGGCGTGGCACACACACACGCAGAAGTCGACATACGACAAGATGTTTTTCCACCAGGAGTCAGCGGTAGTTGGGGGCAGTGGATGTGGCTAGTCAGGATAGTGGGCGCAGCTTATCTGAATAGTGGGCGAGGCTAACCAGGAAAGTGGGCATGGCGAGTCAGACTTGCTGTTGCTGTCAATCAAACACGTTAGGGCAGCTGAGCCCATCCCCATCGCTCCCTCATCAAGGTCTTTCAGTCCTCATCCGGGTGACATTCAGATTTGTGAGTGAAACCTTGCAAACGCCAAGAGGTCGTAACCCTGCAGCCGCCGCCACCACTCCTGTGTTTTTCGCTCATTTTGCACGTCCTGCTAGCGCCGCCGCTGCCGCTCCCATCACATGCATGATGGCTCTCGTCAGCAGCATCGCCTCCATCGGGCTCGGGTTGGGGGTTGGTCGGGGGTTGTGGGCCTGTCACAAGCTGTTTGGGAGGCGACGGGTGGCGCCGGCCTCTAATGAGCTGCGGGGTCCACGCTGCACCGTCATGGCCGCAGACACACACATACAGACAGTCCAATCACTCGCGGCGCCCGTCAAAAGGCGGGGAGCGGATGCCACCACCGCTGCCAACTGCATCACCAGTCTCTCTTTCTCGCTCTCGCGACTGGGAATAAATCCACGAAGGGCGATGGCGTTCAAAAAAAGATAAACGCTGTGTGTGTGTCTGTATAAATAGACAGGGTTGTAGCTGTTGCCGTAGCATACGCGAACACTTTCCATCTCCTTTTTGATTTTTATCATTTTCACCCGGTCCTTGTGATCATGGATGATCTCCCGCTCCGGCTGGGGTTTTTTACTCTTTCTTTCTGTCTTTTTTCTTCCTTCCTTTCTCATCCCAATTATCCAGCTACATGTGGCCGTGCCCTGCAGAGGTGATGTGGTTCAAAAATTTAAAAAAAAAAACAAACAAACAAAAAAAAAAAGCTCCTGCCTGGAATACTTGATCTCAGCCTGCCTCCTTGCCTCGACTGGAGCGAGAAAACATCCCCCTTGTCTTGCTTTTTGTTTTGTTTTTTTGCATGTTTGTTTCTCGCGGCAGCTTTCAGCGTGTACTGAAATCGCCTTTCGCTTTGCACAGTTTATTACGGTACCCGCCCAGCACTGTGTTGCATGGTACTGTAAATACTGGTGTATGTGTGCACCGGGATTTCAGATGTCGCACAGACTTCGAATTGTTGTTTGTGGAGCTGCAGAGACGTGCTGGACGGAATATGGATGGGCGGAAGAATGAGGGGGAAAAAAAAAGGGGGGTGAGGAGGATTCAGCGGCACAGGAAGATGCATGCAGTTTAAAAAAAGGATGATCTAAAACAGCGGAGGTCTCAATTCTGACATTGTTTCATGCGTTTGCAGATTTTTACCCCGGAGGTTTTTGAATGGAGAGCTTTTGTTTTGCAAACCGGCTTTATTTCAATCATTTTGGGGGGATTTTTTTTACGTTTGAATTATTCATCCTATTTTTTAGGCTGGTTAAAGAGATCCTTCAGAATAATGACTCACGATCTCACTCTGTGTCTTTGCTTCTGAGGAGGCTTCAGGACGGTCTCCTCTTCACACAGATGAGACAGACTTTGTGTGGAGGCCAAGCAGGGGTGGACGCCGCGATGGGAAGGAAGAGCAGGTGCCTGAACATGGAGAACCCAGGCGGGGGAACTTAGAGAGAATCAGGGCTGGAGAACAAGGAGGGAACCAACGGAGGAGAACATGGAAAGAACCAGGACAGGGGAACATGTAGAGAACCCAGGCAGAGGATCCTAGAGAGAATCAGGGTAGGAGAACATGGATGTAACTCAGACAGGAGAACATGGAAAGAATTGGGCAGGAGAACATAGAGTGTATTTGGGTGGGAGAACATGGAGAGAATCCTGGCAGAACACGGATGGAACTCTGACAGGAGAACACATAGAGCACCGAGACAGGGGAACATTGAGAAGAGCCCTGGTAGGAGAACGTGAAGAGGATGAGGGCAGGAGAGCATGGAGGGAGTCCAGGCAGGAGAACACGGATGGAAACTCCACACCAGGAACCAGAAACCCTCCATCCCGTAAAAAGCGTCTCCATGAAGACCCGCGTCAGAGCGGTGAGGGTGGGAGATGTTCTCATTCTCCAACCCCCCCTCAGATGTCTCCTCACGGCTTTCCGTTCCAATTAAGCCACTTAGCTAATTAAACCAATGCTCCAGGATCCAATAAACCGCAACACCTTTCTCTTCTCTATCCAGTATGGCAGCAGACGCTCTTCTCCTCCTTCTACTCCCCCTTTTTCTTCTCCATCTTCTCCTCCTCCTCCTTCTTCTCCTCCTCCTTCTTCTCCGCCATCCCAAGTTTTTATGATTGCGAAGGCCGTCGGTTAATTAAAAAAAAAATTAAAACTTAAAAAAGTACAATTGCGACAAGCAGTCGCAATGAGAAAGTCCCCAGTTGGATTAACACAGGAGGGGTTTTTCTGTGTGGAGTCTCCATGTTCTCCTCGGGGTTCTCCGGGTTGCTCCCTCTGTCCGAGAACATGCAGGAGGTCCACTGGAGATGCTAAATTGTCTGTAGGTGTGAACAAGAGGGTGAATGGTGGTGTGGTTGATGACGGAATGAAGAACGTGCAGGAGGTCCACTGGAGAGGACTTGAACCTGCCTCTCGACCAATGAGTGCAGGAGAAGCTCATCCAGTAACATCCGATGTTCGTGTTGACTGCTAGCGTGACAGGCTAACCTCAAAAGAGCCATGACACGGCAGAGAAGCGGCATCGCTCCTGTTGGACCGCCAACCGCTGTTAGTGATGCGGCTAATGCACGCTAGCAGTACTACTTTGTACTTTGGCGCAGCAGTTCTTCCCTCAGTGTGCACGTCGTGACTCGGTAATATAACGCTCTGATTCACGGCGTCATTATTGTTTTTATTGTTATGTACTTAGCTATGCCTCCCTTATCTTATCCCGTTGCTATATTACACTCCCCCTTGTTTCTACTGATCCTTTTTTATACACTTCCCCCATTTTATTTGTTGTATATCTGTTTGTTCTCTTTCCACCATGGCAGGAGCCGAAGTTCGGTGGGGTGAACAAAAGCGGGTCCAGAGCCAGGGCCGTAAAAACAATGAAAGGACAGCGTTAATTTCTTGCAAGCCGCACTGCATGATAAGTACATTGGGAAGTTTCTTATTCAGAGTTCACTTGGCTAGCTAGCATAGCCCTTGGCTAACAGGACTGTGGCCAAAAAAAAGATTTTTTGCAATCTGCACTGATCTATCCCGGTGAATTCAGGATAGTTGTGAACTCAAGGTCAGGAAGGTCCAGATCGGAAAGTGCTATCTTTGCTAATTGTGTTGGTAGCTGCTCGAGCGAGGTTGTGAATGCTAATCAGTTAGCAGGGAAACAGGGTTCACCACCCCTGAGTGCATGCCTCCTCTCAGCGATGCTAGTTCGGTTTGTGGAACTAGAGGTCAGCGGGTGCAGCTCACGGAAATACCAGATTATCTCTGGTCGGGTCGCAATTATGACAACTTTGTGTTCGCGGGAAAGTTTAGACGAGGGATTCCAAAGAAGCAATTTTGTGGAAGTCATCTACTGGAACAAGCTAACGGCGTGACATATTTCTGGCACCAGTATGTAGCCTAAAAAGGGCCACATCAAATATTTTGAATCCAGTGCACTTTGGAACCCTGCGGTTTGCGCCGGGAAGCCAAAGCGACGTCTGGGCTTCAGCGTCCAAGTGCCGGGATTCGGGTTGCGGCGTCATCTGCTAACCGAATCGCTGAGGATGATGCCATGTCTGGGCTTTCTGTCGGACCAGCAGGTAGAAGAAATGATCGGAAACCTTCGCCGGCATCTGAATGCACGCTGACTCATCTCTGGCAGCTCTCTTGTCCTCTGACATCGGAATCTAATTGCCGCGATTCTTCTAATCCCCGACGTTTTGTTTCCTTTGTGCTCTTCATATGTTCTGCCAGGACCGAGGGGGCGCAGCTTTTCCCCCTCCGGAGCTCCAGCTTTTTGAGGACTTAAATTCACCCCACAGCTCGCCAGAGTGGGCAGCTTTATTTCTTACAGTATTAAAAAAAAAAGGTTTGAGGAAGGAGGGTTGGTTTGGACCGCCGTAGGTGACCAATCGTATTTGCACAAGGCATAGTCTGTCATCGACCGTCGCATCTATGCTAACGGCGACAGCTCGGAGCCACACCTAGTTTAGTCTGACAGATGAGTTCAGACAAGTTTCTCCATGGACCACCAGGTTTGCAGATGACGTTGCGATCGCCAGTGAGAGCAGGGAGCAGGTTGCGGAAACATCTAGAGAGGTGGAGGAACCACCTGGAGAGGAGAGGGATAACAGTTAGCTGGATGAAGAGAGACTACATGTATAGAGTGGAGATGTGGAGGACTTGAAGTACGTAGGGTCAACGGTGCAGAGCAGAGAGGGTGGAGAAGTTGGAGAAGACGGAGGTGAAGAGCAGTTATGGAAACACTGAGGAGAAGACAGGAAGCAGCAGAGATGAAGACGTGGAGTGAGGAGGGTGGAGAGGATCAGCATCTGGAGATAAAGTGAGATGGTTTGGACGTGGAGAGAGGAGGGGAAGGAGAAGATCTGAGTAGAAGGATGCTGAGGTTGGAGGTGAGTTGATGTGAGAGGAGAGGGTTAGATGGAGGCAGATGATCAGCTGAAGGAGAAGGAGATGACTGAGCTGAGCAAGAGAAGCAAAAAAGGCGAATGTCCATCCGGGGTCGGGCCGCGCCGACCTTTCCCTCCATCTTCAGCCCCGAAAGCTGAATTCCAGATGAGCTCATCCATATTCGGTGGTGTCCCGTCACCGCGGCGGCTCCGCCACCCTTCACCCCGTCAGCTGAGGCAGACGCTGGAAATAATGAGAGGCTGAGCCGACTCGCCTTCCAGGAGCTCCAGAAGGTCACTGGGTGGAAAACAGGAACTTGCGAGCGAGTTTACGCGCGGAGCAGTCAGAGTCACGGTGGAACATCAAATGCTTTTGTGACGTCCGTTCTGCTCCAAGAGTTCTGATGTTCTGTGAGGTTCTCGCAGGAGAAGAGCAGAACCTCACCTTTGCCAGCAGGGGGCTGGAGGTTCCTTAAGGAAAGGTGATGACCTCCTGGCAATAACTGGAGAGTTCCACTCCAGCAGGTTCCCTCTGGGGGTTCTCTCCATGTTCTCCTGCCTGAGTTCTCTCCATGTTCTCTCCATGTTCTCCTCCCTGGGTGCTCCACATGTTCTCCTCCCTGGGTTCCTCTCCAGGTTCCCCTTTTCCTCAAGCAGGCCCAAAACTGTGTTTGGAACCCTCACATCTTCGAAAGACGGTTCCAGGTTCTCATACATTTGTTGACCAGGTTCTCTCCATGTTCTCCTGGCTTTGGTTCCCTTCATGTTCTCCTGTCTGGTTTCTTTGTGTTGGTTCTCTCCAAGTTATCCTGCCTGAAATCTCTTCAGGTTCTCCTGCCTGGGTTCTCTGTGTGTCCTCTCCATGTTTTCCCCCGTCCCTGTATGTCCTCACGTTCTGCAGTCTGGGGTCTCTCCTGGTCCTCCATCTTCGTCCCAAAAACAGTCAGCAGGTCCATCGAAGACTCTAAACTGTCCGTAGGTGTGAATGACAGGGTGAACGTTTGGAGGTCTGTGATTCACAGCTGAGCCTGTCAATGACAGATGACCTGTCCGGTTTAAGCCCCGCCCCCCATTCTTCTCCTCCACCCTGAGCGTGATGAAGCTCCTCCTCCTCCTCCCATCTCCTCCGAGACCATTTATTTTGGGTGTAAAAGCTCTGAACGCTCTGGGGCATGGGAGCCGGGACCCCCGGAGGTGGCTGAGCTCCACGCCGCCGGAGTAAATCAGGGCCGCCCTCTGAGTTGGGGGGCCTCCGATCCTCTGCGGCGGAGTGATGGGGTTTTAAAATGTATCCTCCGAAGCGGTGGCAGTGATTTAAAGGGCCGGTTGTAGCGCGCGGCACTCGCTCCTGTTGTTTGGCAGCGGCGGATGAGCTGCAGCCGTCTGATTGATTCCCTGCCGCCTCCTCCCTCCTCGCCGGGGACCCCAAACGCCGCTTCCTAAAAATAAACTGTCTTCGCTTTGCTCCGACACAAATCCTTTTAATTATTACGATGTTTTTAAGGCGGTAATAAGCCGCCGTTTCCGCCGTCTTCACGGGTTGTTAAAGTTTTCAACTTATTATTATTATTATTCTATTTTCATCGCGGCCGGTTCTGCCACGTCCTCTCATTGATTTGTTTGGTGAACTCAAGGGGTTCCAAAGGGCTCCGCTTGGATGATTAATGAGTAGCGCTTCACTAGCAAGAGAAATACAGGATAATAATGGGAAACGGAAATTTCTGAGTTGCAGTGGCTAGCCGTAGCTTCATCCGGCTGTGTTAGCATGGTCCATGGCAGAGGCGAACCGAGCGGGAAACCGAGACGGGGGCCTGGAATCACTCACCTTTGCTACTTTTGCTCGCAGCCAGCATGCTAGCACAGCTGAAGCCTTCTAGTAGCCGCATTTGTACGGGCTAGCATGACTTCCGTCAGCAAGCAGGAGACATTTCTTGCTCATGTTTCCTTGCAGTGAAATCAACCCCTACTGCGCATCGAACGCAGGCTACATGCTAGCCCAACTACTTTGCTGCCCCCCACTGTTAGCATTTGGGTACTGCGTGGCCCAACCTTTTCCAGTGAGTGAAATAATAATTTTTTTCCTAAAAATCAAAAGTTTTCAAACTTGAATGCCACTAACAATAAGCTAGCAGGCGACGACAGGTGTCACGGCGGATTTAGATGCCGGAATTCGTTCTTGGTACCTATAAACTGAAAAGGTACTTTCCTTAATATCGTGTACATTATGGCTCGCTAATAAACAATAGCTAACAAGCTCTTGTTTGAGCAAGAGATTAGCACATTTCTGTGAATGCCAAACGTGCTGGTTAGCTGGAATGTTACAGTTTAGCTGGCATTTCTCTGAAGCTTCAAATCTATTCCTCCTCAAGAGGTAATTTGATATGTATGGTTTACTCAGAGCAGGATCTAGTGCTCATGATAGCAGACCTGCTAGCATGATTGCTAAAATGGAAATATTCTTGCTGCAGGCCGACTGGAGGACTTCTCTCAGGATGAAGCTGCGTTTACTGTCTCCTGAGTTTTTTTTTTTTTTTGGCCAAGTACTTTTATGCTCCTGGACTTCTGGATGCAGGGACCCTAAATTTCGCCGCCGCGGCTCGGCCTTCAGGAGGTCGTAACGTTAAGGTCCCCGGACTTCCTGGGGGAGGCTTTTATTTTTGCTGAGTCACAGACTTGGTTATCGTTCGTCCTTTCGCGCCGTTGAGGTTCCGCTGAGGTTTTCGGGCGCCGATAAATCCACAAGACTGCCGTCCAATCAGAAGGCATTGCCGTTTCGCAACAAAGGCATTGTGGAGCGTCGGAATGATGAGCGCCAGCCGTCGTCCAGCAGGGGGTGCTCTTGCAACCTCAGGTTTGGACCTGAAACCTGCAGAAAAAAAAAGGTATCACAGTGAATACGCGTAGATTCGACAAATGTGATCGTCACGAACACGGGCGGTCAGCCAGCCAGGTGTGTGTGTGTGTGTGTGTGTGTGTGTGTGTGTGTGCGTGTGTGTGTGTGTGTGTGTGTGTGTGTGTGTGTGTGTTCCCCGGCCAGCCTGTAAGCAGGGCGCTCCGCCGTCCTTGCTTCGAACTTGACACTCGCCTCATGAATCAATCTCGACTCCAGGGTTATCTGGCAGTAATGTAGGCAATTGTGTGTGTTTGCGCGCGCAGGCATGTGTGTGTGGGGTGGGTTAAGACTGACTGGTAAGGTATTAACTCCCGATTGATTCATTTGGCTCTAATCCACCTCTCGGCGCAAAGGTTCAGCTCCCCTTCCTCCTTTCTGAGACCTTATTTACTCGCCGTGAAGGTGCCCGGAGCTACTCCCGCCCCCCCAGCCCCCGCCAAACCCCCCGACGCCGTTTAAACGCCGGTTTAACATCCGACGCGGTTGTTTGTCTTTTTCAAGCCCTCGTCTTGGTGAGAGGATGAGGGCTGTGCGCGGCGTTTCCCGTTTCCCCTGCGGCGAGGTGAAGGGACGATCGATGCCTTCCTGTTTTTTTTTTTTTTTTTTTGCCTTTTGGTTTGTTCTCACCACCGTTGTTTAACATCCTGGAGACACGGCAGTGAGACCTTCCGTGTTTTCCACGTGTCTGAGTGGGGTTCCTCTGGGTTCTCCGGGTTCCTCCCATGTTCCAAACACATGCTGGAGGTTCACTGGAGACTCTACGTAGTCCAGACCTGTGAAGGAGAGGGTGAACGTACCACGCAGATATAAATCCAGGGTCTCAGGGCTTCTTCTCCGTTGACTTCAAACATCATCTGAAGCCCTCACCTTGCTTGCGGGGTCAAGGAGGAGGTGGAGCCTCCTTGAACAGGACGTGTTAGCTGTCAATCTCAGAGGTGGAGAACCCAGGCAGGAGAACATGGAGGTGCCATGAATAGGGGAACACAGAGCGCAGAAGCAGGGTTCGAATCGCTGCGTCACTGCAAACACAACAACAGCACTAAGAATCACTCCATCAGGGGCGCCGCATTGGCCACCGATCGGTTCCACCTCATTTGCTCCCCGCATGGAGCGGAGAACATCGCTCTCCGGAGCAGGAACCCCTCGAACCTGAGTAGTCGATAGCGCTTCGACTGCAGGGAGAAACCAGCGGGTTCCACCGTCGCGCTCTTGCCCAGATGGATTCTTCAGAAAACAACAGCACTTCCCGTGGTTCTCACAGTTTTGAGTCGTGATTGGACCTCAGCGAACACCTGAGTCATGTCCTTCATCCTTTGATTCATTCATCAGTTCATCCAGTCATCTTTTCCAATTGTTGATGTAATTCGTCGCTCTATTTTAAATGTACCAATCACCACATCACGTCTTTTCCCCCCTTGGGGTGGCTCTTGCTAAAGTGGTAGAGCAGGCGGCCCTCTAATTGGAAGGTTGCTGGTTCAATTCCCGATGGTCTGGTTCACAATGTCTTAAATGGCAGCTCTGCCGAGTGAGTGCGTGAATGGTTTAATGCTATCTGGTGCTCTGTAAATTCTTTTGTAAGCCACTCCCATTCTGGGAGGGGATACAGATCAGGCTACAGTAGGGAGCAGGAGTAATGGGAGTACTTGTAGTACTTGTAGGAGGAGTAGTAGTCAGCTTTCTTACCTTCTTACCTCACCTGCTCACCAGAG
This sequence comes from Fistularia tabacaria, assembly GCA_901007705.1. Lineage (NCBI taxonomy): Eukaryota > Metazoa > Chordata > Actinopteri > Syngnathiformes > Fistulariidae > Fistularia > Fistularia tabacaria. The sequence goes on from CAAKHD010004773.1 coordinate 9,993, forward strand.
GTTGCATTACAACCCTGAGAGTGGAAGGAAACAACCAGATGAATTTCCTTTTCTGGACCTGATGTGTCCCTGTGGAGTCGCCCATGGAGTCGGTGGTTCGGCATCTGATCTGGATGCCTCGGGAGGGGTGCGGAGTACCTGCAGGCGGAGGTATTCAGAGCACGTCTAGAGAACCCGTGGTGGATCCAGAGCGACACAGAGGAGGAGAGGGTTGGGGGACGTTCGGATTATCATAGAGTCCACCGCTGCCGGCCCCGGCCCCCGGCGAGGCGGATGGATTATCTGCCTCTTCATGTAATTACCCATCTGGGAATGAATTAAAAAAGAAAGCGCACGCTGCGCTGTGCGTGGATGGGAATCAGCTTAAATGAGCCTCCACCGCTCCACCCCTCCATACCCCTCCACTCCTCCACCCCTCCACACCACTCCACACCCCTCCACCCCAAAACAACACCACCCGTGGATGTTTTACGACTGAATTAAAAGAAAAGGATAAAACCGGCATAATTCCCTCTGATTAACGGGCTACTTATGAAATACAATAGAGAGAATTAGACAATTAGCAAGAAGACGGCTCGTAGATCACCCCTCTGAAGGAACCGCACACCCCCCTCCCCTCCCCGCGCTTCTCGATTCGAGGATGCCACTTCAGTCGCCCCGCGGCTCAATCTTCCTCTTTGACAGCGGAGACAATGGAGTAACAATGACGGAGCTGCTGTTGGAGAGCGGGGCGGCATGGGGTGAGACGTTCGCTGACTCACTGAGGGCTTTCCGTCTTCAGTCAGTTGGCCATGTTTGGAGTCCAGCTATTGCGTACGCGGTGGAGTACAACTTTGGCCCTCAGCACGGCACATGCCGGAGTTCATTTGGTCACCTTGGTTAGCGCCTCGTAAGGCAGAGAGTAGCTCAGGAGTAGGAACGGGAGAATGCTACTTAGCTTTCTGATGAAAGAGCAATTCAATCAGCCATCATTTTCTGCAGGGTTGGGGATGCACTTCCGTGTTCTCCTGCCTGGGTTCTCCTCAGGTTCTCCGCTGTCCCTTCAAACGGTCCCCAAAAAGTCAACAGGTTCATTGAAGACTCTAAATTGTCCGAATGTGTGAATGAGAGGGTGGCGCTCTCCAAATGCGGGCCTTGTGATCGACAGGTGACACTTCCAGGTTGAGCCCCGCCTCTCGTCCCTGTGTCAGCTGTGACTGGCTCTGGCACCTCCGCCCCGTTCGAGCAGGATAGCTTGACTAGATCCCTCAAGAAGAGAGGTCCTTTCAGGAGAACCAAGACGAGGTAGAAGATGAAGGTCTGAACCGGAGCTCCGGCGGCTTAGCCTGTGGAGGAGTTTGAGATGATTGGCTGAAAAGCCTGATTGATGGTAGCCAGCTGACCAACCGGGAGAAGAGAGAGAGTGTTTTTAAGATTTGTTTTCCTTTGGATCTCTGGGTGATGCAACCGATGGCAGGTTTGGTATCAGAAAAATAAAAAAAGAAAGAGAAGAAAAAGAAGAAAGAAAGAAGAAATATAAAAATAAAAATAAACGCATAATAGAAGAGAAATAAATAAATAAATAAATAAATGCATAGGAAAACAGACTAAATAAATCACTGAAAATAAAAATAAATAAATAAATAAATGAATGATAATGAAATAAATAAACAAACGCACTGATATCGAGCCTGATGAAACCGAAGGAGAAAAACAGCGGTTGAATTTTCCACACTTCCACTTCCTCTATGTGAAAACAGTGGAGAGAGAGAGAGGGGGACGGATAGAGGGAGAAAATGAGCTGCAATTATAATTAATTACCGGCTTGCTATTGGGTTTACAGAGACGAGTGTGTGTATGAGAGTCTGTGGGAGAGTGTGTGTGTGTGTGTGTGTGTGTGTGTGTGTGTGTGTGTGTGTGTGTGTGTGTGTGTGTGTGGGTGTGTTTGATATATATGTGTCTTTGCCCCGCCCCCCCTCTCCGCCTGTC
>CAAKHD010004773.1:29701-38141 GCA_901007705.1 Fistularia tabacaria
AGAGTTCAAGACCAAACTATGAATCACTGAAGCGAGCTCCGCGAACGGCGGCTTCACTCTGGTACTCGATTCTCGGTACCATCCCCTGTCTAGCACGGGTTGACCTCGCGTTGGCCCTTACGGCCTGAGCCAGCCGGGCAGCGTGACGACGGAGAATCTGTACGTTTCCTTCTTCAGATTATCCAGGAAGATCAGTTCCTGCTTGAAGTATTCATCTTCTAGATGCTTCCACAGCGCCATGCTGTCCCGGAGGGCGTCGGACAGTGACTGTCCGGCTGGGGCGGGTGTGTCCGAGGTCTGTGCTGGTGGAGGAGGTGGAGTCCTCCATTGGACAGATGGATGGGGACGTGGGGGTTTCAACCGTGGACACTCCTTGGACACCTCTCGTGCTTCACGTCGGAGCTTCTCTGCTTGGACGTGGATGTCCTTGAGTCTGATTTCGTTGACCGCCTCCAGGCGTTTCGCCTCCTGCAGCGTACGTTCTCCTTCCTCTAGTCTTCCCGCTGCCAGGCCGAGGAGTTCCTCCATGTTCTGCGCCTGAGCTCTGATCCTCATGGCAACGGCACTCACCCTCTTCTGTTCCCTCTCCAGCTCCTCTCTGAGCTGCTCCAGGACTTCCCTCTCCAGAGCCACGGCCCTGTCCTCCTCCGCCAGTGAGGCCGTTTGGAGCTTCAGGTCGGCATGTTCTCGCGCCAGAGCCTCAGCCTCGCGCTCAAACCTCTCGCGCCTTCGTGTCTCCTGGACTTGGAGGTCGCTCCACTCGTCAGCCAGCTTCCTTCTCTCGTCCCTGCAGCGCCGCATCGTCGCCTTGTGTTGCTCCAATAGCTTGGCCCTGGCTCGCTCCAGCTTCTCTTTCTCCGCCTTAGCCTCCAGGTGGAGGGAGCGCCTCTGCAGCGCCAGGGCCTTCTGCTCTGCCAGAAGGATGTTCCTGGTACTGCTCAGCTCTTCTCTTTCTAGTTTTGTTTCCGAGCTGAGGGAACTCCTCTCGTCCTCCAGTCTTTTCAGGAGGGACTCGACGAGGACCTGCTTCTCCGTCATCTCTTCGTGCTCGCTGTGGAGCCGGCGGTGGTACTCCTCGAGCTGAGCGTCCATCCTGGAGACGACTTTCCTGAAGTTTTCTCTCTCCTCGGCCGTGGATTTTTGCTGCTGAGCCAGTTGGTCCTCGACTGCCTGAAGCTTCTCCAGGCTCCGGGCCGTCTGCTCTGCCAGGGACGCCTGGTCAGATGCTGCCTGAGTGACTTTTGCGAGACGTTCCTCAAGTTCCTGCCGCGTCTGTTTCTCCCGGGCCACCAATTCCTCCAGGAGCTTCACCTGAATCTTGTTGGCATTTGTCATCAGCTCTACCTCTTTGTTGTGCCGCTCCAGGGTTTGGTCTTGCTCCAGCTCCATGGTCCTCACCTGCTCCTCCAGCTGGAGCAGGCGACCCTGTAAAGAATTATGATCTTCTCGTGGTGGCGCCGGCGTGATCTCCTCGGTCGTATAGCTCCTCCCACCCGGCTCAAAGCTCTGTGTCCCTGCTAAAGTCCCACCTTCATCTTTCTTCTCTGTGCTTGAGATGGTCTCCTCCTCCTCTGTGGGTGGCACATGTCTATTTGAGGCCGTGGACCTTCTCTGCAAAGGAGATGGACACGCCATGGACGTCGCCTCCTCATCCTCAACAAGAGTGTCACCTAGTCTGGGGATCTTCACAGTTCTCTTGCTGAGCAGTCCTGCCAGCCAGTCGTCCCCTTCTTCTTTCCTCTGATTTGTAAAGGTCTCTACGGAGGGTTCCTCGGCGGCATCGTGGCTTCTCCAAAAGGGTACAGACCTGAGGGAGGGCAGGCCCCTCCTGGGGACGCTGCCAACTGAGGGATCGTATGACCCCAATGAGATGTTTTGGGCCAGGGCTGCAGGTTGTGTGTTTGCAGTAGGTAGAACATCTACGTCCTCAGCTAGAGGAGGAGCAGCTGGTAGAGATCTTGTTGACGTGGCCCCCATTTTCACATCACTGCTCAGGGAGTGCTTGGATGCCTTCTTCCTTAGCAGAGCTTCCAACCAGTCATCGTGGTCTTCTCCACCAGGGCCACTTAGGACAGCCGACTTTGGCTTCTGTCTAGATGGATTCATCCACCCTTTAGAGGCCACTGGATGGATCTGCCTCCATTTTGGTAGAACATGCGGCATGGCTACCGGTCAGTTAGTTCCATCCTGGTGGAGGTGTCATTCCTGGTAAACAATGTTTTCCTGGGAAACAATGTTTTCGGGTGGTTCAAAGTCGAGGACGATGTCACGTGACGTCATCGCATTCCACTTCACTTGGATCTTCACGCAATGGTGTTCCTTCACGCATCAGAGGTGACCCGCGTTCTCCTGCCAATCCCAAGGGTCATTCAGGAAGTGGTGTCCTTTTTAAAAAAAAAAAAAAAAAAAAGCACAGTGGACCTGTTGTAGGCTACATGGGCACAGTGGTGCAGTAAGCGCTCCCACCACATAGCAAGAAGATCCCGAACTCTTAAAGGAATCTCCATGTTCTCCTTGTAATCTGGTTGGGGTTCCTCGTGGGTCCTCCGGCTTCCTCCAACAGTCCACAAATATGCAAGAGATTCACTGGTGACCCTAAAATTGTGGAGATGAGAGAGCGAAGGGTTGAATGTTTAAATTTTTGGTCTTATGATTGGCAGACATCCGTTCTGGGGTGAACGCTGCCTCTCGGCCAGTCACAGCCGGGATAGGCTGCAGAAACCCTGCGACCCTGCGTAGGGGACCACAGTACGGACCTACTGCAGAAGGCTTCATTTGCAAACACCTGAGGTGCTAAGCTACACCACCACCTACGAGCCCGGCATCGATACAACATTAACACTTCATGTTGTCATAGAAACAAGCATTGGGAGGAGACATACCTCCTGACCTTCTCTGAGCGTTTTGATGCCGTCAGGTTCGTCTCTTTGGGAATGACGTGGGCACGCGTCCCGGCGCCTCTGCCTAGGGAGTTGAAATTGGCGCCGGCGGGGACGCAGCCACGCTTTTGGGCCACCATCAATCTCGCGAGGGGGGGCGGTGAGGGGGGGATGCGGCCACGTTGTAGATCAAACCCTGCTTATGCTACAAAATCTCACCGTAAATCAAGAAGTGTCTCGCTCTCTGTCCGGCACACACACACTGTAAAATAACCCCGATCACCATCATTTCTCTTTGTCCCGAGCCCTTGCCGCTGTCTCCGAGTTTTACATCTCCATAGTTTCACCCCCGCGCCCCCCCCTCGGACGCAACTCTATTAAGGCAACCTGGCTTCTCACAAACATGGCCGTGCTCCATGTGGGAGGACGCGGTCCCCCCAGGTGGAAGACGAGACCTCGCCTGCAGCTCGGTGCCGCTCGTATTTAAATGAACACCCCCCCGTCTTAATAATGGCGTGTAATTTCACCGCTGGACGTTAATCACAAGGCTCATTTTCCTGCCTTTTTATTTTTTATTTTTAATGTTCTGTGCAACCGAAAGCGTAGATCCGCGGCGCCGCCTGCGGACACGACACCCGAGACTCTCATTTCGAGGTTTAATTAGACGTTTCTGAGCGGTATTCCATTTCATCTGCGGCGTAAACACGCTGCGATACACGCCGTCGGACGCTGCAGCCTGGCTCTGAACTACCGCACAGAAATAAATCAAAAGCTTAATATATAAATGCTCCTAAGTCAGGCTTTTATCTGAAGCATACAAGGTACTGCAGTAATGACTAGAAATAGGGTATATTTGAAATTTCAACAAGCCAGTTTTCGTTGTTGAACGCCATTTCCGTATTGACGCCAGTTCTGTCTCTCCGATTGGACCCCGTCAGCGCCGAGTACCGCCCATTTAACGCGCGTTATGCAAAATGCTCAGCGCTAGCTAACAAATTTCTCGAGGGAAGCGGCAGTTCCTCGGCCGTCCGATGGTCACACCTTGATGACCAAAAATCCAGGAGTCCTGGAAATGAGGTCTCACATCTGCTGTTTATGAGTCCACAGCATCTTGCTGTTCCTTTAAGACCCCCCCCCCGTCCCCTCACCCCATTAGCCTCAGCTTCTTACAATGTAGCGCAAATGATAACTCCTTTTTGTCATAGCGTTGTCATCATGGTTTCCCTCATTCATTCATTTAGAGATGTTAGATAAGGGCTTCATCTGGTCGTCTTCTTCTTATTCCTGCTCCATTCAGGGAATACAGCCAATCACCTGTTTCCATCCAACTCGCTCATCTGGATCCTCTTCTCTTGCACCAACTTCCTGTCCCTCTGTCCATAAACCTCCTCACTGATCTTCTCAACCTCCTGCCTGGCAGCTCCAACCTCAGCATCCTTCTACATAGATCTCAACCATCCCTCTTCTGTCCATGTCCAAACCATCTCAGCATGACTTTATCTCCAGAACATCTAACATGTGCTGTCACTCTGATCCTCTCCATCCTTCTCACTCCCAAAGAGGACGTCAACATCTTCACCTCTGCCTCCTGTCTTCTCCTCGGTGTCTCCAAACCAGACACCACGGCTGCTCTCATCTTTGTCTTCTCCACCTTTCCTTTCATTCTTAATGATGCTCTTTCATCACCAGATTCATCACCACAAACATTGGCGTGTTTTCCGATCTCGCCCTGAATGCATCACTAATGTACTCTAAGTAGCCTTGTTGTTGGCAAAGAGCCAAATCCTGGTCCACCTTCTGATTCCCCTGATTTGACGGTATGCCTGTATCTGGACCAACGTTATGGAAGAGAGTACCTCTTGTTAGACATCCCTGGACGTGCATGTGAGCAGCGATGGGGGCAGACGCTGCGATTCATCGCGTTTTAGCTAACACGTAAGCTAATTGAATATTCAATTTGCGCCGAAAGCTGAGGGGAGAACGGGACGGGCGCAAATGCCCTCCTGCTGATTTTCCATTGGTTTATCCCTGGAAAGAAAATTGGTAGGCGGCTCCAGGGTGTCCCGAAGGGAAGTCAGCGGCGCCGTTTTAGGGTTTCCTTAACGACCCGTGTTACTGTACGACGTCGAGATGCATTCGAGGACATCTGCACTCTCAAAGCAGAGCGTGAACAGCGCATCCGGGAGGTTCTACTCGTCAGCAGCTTCACACTCCCCTCGCTCCAACTACCCAGAAACTCCCCCACCCCACGACATCATACCCATCTTATATAATTTCCGTCTTCGGCGCCACAAAGGAAATGGGCCACCCGTAGCTGAAACCTGCCCCACCCCCTTTTGTTTTCTTGTCCCCATTTTTTTTTTTTCCCTTTTCTCTTCCTGACATCTTCTCATGGAGACCCTCCAGGTGATGGAGGGGGTAGGAGAAGAAAGGGGGGATGGGGGGAGTGGAAGAATGCGAGATATTGTTGGTACGAGATAGGAATCGGTTGAAGCTGCGGGGAGAAGCTCACAATTTTCTGCATGGGTTGTCATGGCTCATCATTGCCGTTGGGTGTGTGTGTGTGTGTGTGTGTGTGTGTGTGATATAATAAACACAGATGTGGCTCCTTCCAGGCTTTCCGCGGTGGACCTCCTCGTCTCGGACTTCCAGGAAACTCCTCGAAAAATCTCGACTCCCCTCCATGACACACTTCCTCCCTGCAGCTGGAAGGGGGGGGATGAAGAAAGATTGAGGGGGGGGGGGTTCTTCTGTTTCGAGAATGGAGGAAGAAGAGGAAGAGGCGAGGGGTCACCTCCCATCCCGGTTGTGACAACCTTTCAAATTAAGCACAGCAGCGATGGTCACATCCTGGATTCACGCCTCACTTCCCTTGTTTTTTTTTTTTGACATCCCACCTGAGTTGTCCATCATGTGTGCATCCCCCACACACACGTGCACGTCGACCCGCCAGAGGGGCAACCCCCCTCACCACCACCTGTCCCCTGTATGAGAACACATATCCGCTGTGTGTCGACAACGGCGTTAACGTGTTCTGACACGCCGCCGCGCCGGTTGACATTCCGCCGTGCACGTAAGCATGCACGTGTGTGTGTCAGCCCGATCAGGCCGGTCTTGTTAGCATGGAGGCTGTGGAATACGCTAACCCGGCGTGACAGTGCTCTGCCTCACCGGGTTTCCCTCAGGACGTCTCGCGGTTTGCCCTAAAAATCTAAGCTGTTGGGGACGTGGGTCCACTTCGGGAAACAAGTCCGGCGGACGGAGAGGCTGCGCTCGACGTGCCGAAGCCCAACAGTGAACCCTGGAAATAACACATTTGTGACAACGCGCTGACCGTAAGCTAGTCTTGGTGGGACACTCCTCTCTGTACACGGTGGAAAACCCTTGGGAATCAAGTGGCGTCTCGACCCAGGAAGACAGAGGCGTCACAGGAGACTAAATCCAGACCTGCCAAAGTGCAGATATGTGCCCTTACTTTGTGCTGCTCCCTTCAGAGGCTACAGCCAATCACCTGCTTACATCCGACCATCTCCTCTGCATCTTCTTCTCTCACACCAACTTCCTGTCGTCTTCCCGTCCATCCATAAACCTCCTCTCTGGTCTTTCTCTAGACCAGTGGCGTCAAACTCAAATCCACAGTGGGCTAAATTCAAAAGTGGGACAAAGTCGCGGGCCAGCATTGATATTTATTGACAACAATCTTCCAGATAAAACAATGAACCTTTTCATATGGACCCAAACAAGCAAAGCTTCTTTCTATACAATATGTAACTTCATATTGCACACATGCAAAATGGAAATTAAAATGAAAACACAAAAATGGCATTAATTTCTTTAATAAAAATGAAATAAAATGGCTCTTTATTTTCAGCCTTCTGAAATCAATTTCAATTGTAACCTTTTTCCACAGGCTAATAATAAATATAAAAATAAATGCCTTACGATTGGCCGTTTTTGGGAGGGTAAGCATGTTGCCGGTGTTAGCATAAGGTCGCTACGACTATGCCAGCGCTAATAGTCATTTGGCATGGCTTCATGGGCCAAAGATAATTACACTGTGGGCCAAATTTGGCCTGCAGGCCAGAGTTTGACACCTATGATCTAGACCTCCAGCTCCACCCTCAGTATCCTTCACCCTCTCCAGTATCCCTCTGTAAATGACCAAACCATCTCAGACTGACTTTATCACCAAAACATATGCTGTCCCTCTGATGGACAAATTCCTGATCCTCTCCATCCTCCTCACTCCCAAAGATGAGCCCCTACATCTTTACTTCGCCTGCCTCCAGCTCTGCCTTCTGTCTCCAAACCTGACCCCATGGCTGCGCTTCACCTCACCTCATCTCCTACACCTTTCCTTTCATACTGGCTGGTTTCTCCAGACTCTCCAATGCTCCACTGTACTGACAACCCTCCACCTTCTTTACTTCTACTCCCTGTAGCCTCTGCATTACCCCAATGGAGCCGCAAGGTCCACAAACCTACTCGACATGTTCTTACTGTGTCACCGGATTCGCCCAAAATTAGTTAGCCGCCGAAGAGGCGCAGTGACGAAGAGACGAAGGAACGAGGCGTCCAACAAGAACTCACCCAGGAGCCTTGTTTGTTTAGTAGAGCTCTTTTAGCTGATGCTATTAAAAGTCTTGTATAGAAAAGTAAAAGTGTCCCGCGGTAACCTTGTTAGCCTAAATATTGACACAGGAGGCATTATTATGCAATCAGCCGTGGGCTAAATGTGGTGGATAAGATAAGTGAACAATCTTTGAACATTAAACAGCAGCCGGTTATCAAATAAACAAAGTTTCTGAATTTAGAGCAGCCGGCGGAGGATGCGCGGTGCATGACTGAGGCTAACCGGGAGCTAAGCATGAGGTCGCAGGCGTGCTAACGACGGCGGTGGTGGTGGCACCGATCCTGGGAGATGGGGAAGGAAGTAAGCACCTCTACAGCGCTAAAAGAAGAGGAAGGACATGGATGACCTTTGGATTCACTTCATTGACCCTCCAAGAAGCATCCAGGAGGTAGCCTAGCTTACTGCTGGGAATAAAAAGGAGCAGAGAAATCTGAAGCCTCCTCGCTCTCTGAGATATGGCCCCTAGTTTGAGGTCAGCAGCAGTGGGACCCTGCCAATGATTCGGACCAATTCCGGAGCGTGGTGTAACGATAAATCTGTGCAGACACCTCGCAGTACTCTCGGATTTTTACCCATCTCTAAAGTTGGCTGAATTAAAAGCCCGAGGATTACCAAAGGAGTAATGTCTTACTTTATTACTCTTTGGCTCCTTAAAGGGAAATTCCACGTGATGTCTCTCCCCTTGATCATTCAGAAACTCCTCCTCCTCCTCCTCCTCCGCCCGAGCTTGCGTCTCTTGCCTGCTCCGTTAAATAGGTCAAAGGAGCTGAGACAAATCCTTTTCAAGTTTAAGGCCTCGGCACATACTTTTATATATACCCCCCCCCCCCCCCCCCCCCCCCCCTTAGATCCCGGACAACCCCCCCGCCCCAAAAACCGGGGGGCGCTTAAAAAAACGGGATATACAAACCCGGGGGAAACCCCGCAC
>CAAKHD010004774.1:0-22873 GCA_901007705.1 Fistularia tabacaria
GTGCTGTCGGCAGGTGTAGGATGGTAGTAGTGCAGAATGCGTGAGTAGTATATTGGTCCGCGCACGCGCACGCGCACGCGCACGCGCACACGCACACGCACACACACACACACACACACACGCACACACACACACACACACACACACACACACACACACACACACACACACACACACACACACACACACACACACACAAATCTGATGCTATTAGAAGAATAACAAATTTGTGATTATTTCAGTAGAATAATCACCAAAACATACCTATTGAGGTAGGGTTGAATGTTTTCAATTTGCTGAGAAAGAGATGATTGAGTGCGGGGAGAGACTGAGCTGTCAGACGCTCTACTCCAAAGGGTGTGACCTGCCTGTGGTCTGATCCTGGGCGTTACATGAACACAACAAAGTGACAGTGATAGGGTTCAAGCTGAAGGGCAGCTGGCTTGTGTGTGATCATTTTTTGATCATCATCAAAGTATTATCAATAAAGTATTATTTTATTATCTTATTATTTTTAATTTCTCCTAGAGCAGGTATGGATTTGTTGGACGAGCTACTCCTAAAACAAGAAAATACAAACTAATCTGAAGCCAAAGGCTTATGAACACCAAAGACCACTATAGTTTGCATGAATCTAAGAATTTAAAAAAAAAAAAACATACCTTTTTTAACCTTGATTATTCACACAAAAGAACAGTTGAGCAAGACTTAATGAAGTTTTTTTTTTTTGTGCGACTCAAACTAATAAGGTTATACAAAGTTAGTGAAATAAATAATAACCAACCAATGGACAAGTAGTACATAACACCCTGGAATGTGATATAAAGACTTCTTGCTCATCTCACTTCAAGAAGATTTTGCCTACACTTGCAGAGGATAGTAGATAGATAGTAGAGGAAGGGGGGGGGGTCCCATCAACCAAACAATTTCTGTATACATGAAGTTCCTATATCTTACATTCGAATAAAAGTGGCCTGACTAGAGCCTCAAAAATTCTGATAAATGATTAAATTCTTCTAAGCAGATGATTGCTATCTTTGGTTTTAAATGTTCTTAAACGCGAAATATCTCAAGCATTGTTCTTTGTTTCCTCTGCAAGAACGAGGAAGGATTCAACAAGCAGCAGTTCCCGTTTAACCAGCGACACCGACAACTGGACATCGGTGCAGAAATCACTTCATTTGACGTATGCTCAACAGACCACTTCCAGTGTTCAAAGTGCCCTATTTCCATAATGGCCAGTGCTTTCCCTGAATTTAGGCACTATTGCACTTTAGGTGAATTCTGAGTCTGTAAGGGTCTCTACAGGTGAAGGAATAAATAAATAAGCAGATAAATAGATGAATAACCCAGAGGTATGAGAGTCGATGCAGCTTGGCCATCCATCATATATCCTATTACCACACACTCAGTGGCACCTGCAGTATGTATAATGCAGTCAACCTTTGTAAGCAGATACAAATTCAACTCTTTTCCACCTCAATTTGTTATATCTGACAACATCACGGCTTGTGCCCTGTTGTTTCTTTGAATTATGAATAGATTCCCTTCAGAGGACTTTCGCCTGTGTGTGATAGTGTAGCTTTCTTATGCAGAACAGCCACATAAAACACATTTGAAAAATCTGCTGTGCTAAGTGGCAGACGGGGGAATATGCATAAACACTCACACTTAAAGCTACTTAAGAAGAACCTAATGGTCTCAATATGTTATCTTTCGATTTGTTTTGTTGAGTGTGATGAATATCAAATGTCAGAGGGTAGTGCAAGTACAGCAAAGCAGATTTTTAAGTGGTTTAAAAAATGACAGAGGAATGTTCGGAACCTTTTTCATTTATTTGTGACAAATGGTTGAAAAGTGCTTGAACTGACAATTGGAATCTTAATTTCAGCTTGGGAGTGATTTATTTTGCCAGTTTAAGCCATGAGTATTGTAAAAAATATCATTTGAAAATGGAGTGATAAGTGGGAGTGGAAGTAGAATGTGTCAGAGGAGAGAGCAAATGAAACAAGAATGAAAAGCTATCTTGTAAGTACAAATAAACAGATCAGATGGAAGTGGAAAAGAGACAGAGAGTGAAACCAAGTGAAAAAGAGGACAAAGAATGTAAATATATAGCAAACTGATGTTCACCGCGACCTGTTTGTTTGACTATTTACACTAAGAGGCTACAATCAAGTCCTCAAAGCTTCAGCCCACACGACAAGAGCCCATTTCAGGGCCACACATCTTCCAAACAGCCAAGCCAACTGGCCAAATCTCAATCCACACACACAGGCACCAGCTAAACCACACACAAACACAAAACCCCCAAATCATATCCACTTATTTGTCAATCACTTCAAAATGCAAAAAGGATGGAGGGAAAATGCATCAAATTAAATTTCTACACAGCGAGGGGGGGCAGGGAGGGAAGTTGAAAGGAAGAGAATTTTTTTGGACTTGGCTGAACTTTTGAGCCCCGTTTGGTTAGACCAGATGTAGAATTAGTGCACATCACTTTGCATCAGCAAGACAATGAACAAAAGCTGCTGTTCAAAGGCCAAATACCTCTCTGTCACACAGACACACACATATACCTTGCCTGCTGTATCTGTAATTTTGCAATGGTAATTATCGTAGCGATGTAAATTCCCAATGCAACAAATTCTTTTTCCTCCTTTTTTTTCCCCTATGGCATGTTAGGTGTCTGAATACCACTTGACTTTTACCCAAGCTGAAAATAAGTGAAAAAAGAATGAGTAAATGAATGAAGAAAAAAAAACCATCTAGAGCAAGTAAAGCGGTGCATAGTTCACAGGAAAGCAGCAGAACGCAAGTTCTCAAACATCATTGCGAAGACTACATAAACTCTCAACAATTAACAACTGATAATAATTAACAATTTGTGTTAATTTGTGTGCAATCAGCTAACTCTTTGGAACATCACAAACAAAGACACAGTGGAAGGGCAATGTCCACAACTGTGGCACCCTCTATGTCAAGCAAATTGCAAATTGCTATCTCAACCCGTGGATGCTGCAGCTACATGAATCCTCAAATAAAACATACATGATATTCAATGATTCAATGATTATAATGTATGTGTCATCAAAACAGAATTCACTGCAGTGAAAATAAAGCGGAAGACCCAGTAACTGGATCAAATACTGTGCACTTCGCTTTGCTGAGCCTGAATATGCTTAATTTGTCAACCATTTGTTCTGAATCAAATCATGGATACTGCAACTTGTCCATTAAATTATTCGCTTCTAAATTGAAGTGTATCCATTGACTTTGTCCATATTGTATAAATACCTTTTGATTGTGACACAATTCCCCCCAAAAACTTGATTTGACCTCATTAGTATTGTTCAACTCTTTTCATTATCCCTATCATGCAAAAGTGGACTCTCAAACAAAGAAAAGGATTCAGCTGCAAGCACCCAGATGACATTGCCGCAAACATGCTGTCATTACACAAGGGAAACCAATTTTTGTATTTTGAAGCAGTGGATCCTGTTTCATGTCAATGAATTGGGCTAAACTTGCATGACAAGTGATCTTGTGTGGGTGAAGGTATATAAGGGGGAGTCAACCTCATGGTTGTGTCAGCAAACAATCTGTGTATTATCTCGAGAAGATGCAAGCAATAGCCCGCCACACCACTTTATCTACAAGGCCCCTAATTGCTAGGGATGCTGAATAACACATGTTAAGTAAAGAAAAATGGGTGTCAGATGTCAGCAGTGTGCAGGCATATGGTTCCTACAAGCTGGGTTACACAAACTGGAAATGACACTGGGAATCAGTTTTGCTCAAATGATGATATCCATCCATCCTTCTTTCCATCCTTCCATCCATCCGCCAATCGATCAGCCCACCCATCTATCCATCTACTGCACTATTATTATGTATTAGCCACCTACCCAGCAACTGTCAACTTGGAAGAAACTGAGAAAATCCTGATATACAGTACATAAAATAAATTGCACCTCTCACTTTTATGATTTATAATGTTTCCTTTAGATTGCCATTTGCATGAACCCAGATGCTATTACTGTCATTTTCGTTCACTCAGGTCAGTCACAATGTCACATTTACATGAATCAACCTCCAACGGTAACCAGGCAAATGAAACTAAATATTAGATATTATGTGTCTAGTGTAACCAAATTCCAAAAATAAATGATTTCAGATGATATTATTCAGTCCATTTGCTGTTTCAGTCTACTCACAACTCCATGTTAGAATAGGAAAATTTGATCCGCATCGCTGTCTGCTGTAATTTGGTTGGCTGCTGAGTGCTCAGTTCAACCCGATGATTCTGTATATATTATGTAGAAGGGTCACACAGGCACAAACTTACACCCGGAGCACATTTTACATGATCACCATGACAAATATGACACTTCTGAATATAATATGATATAAGGAGTAACATTTAATAGGGTCTATAAATTTGTCTGTGATACCACAGAGCAGTATTACATCACCAAGAATACATTTGCATATTATCTCTGTGTTTGTATATTGCAGCTAATATACAGGTATAAGAAATGTAGGGTCAAAAAGAAAAGAAAAGAAAATATTAATATCATACAAAATTCTGACGTTCTGACCAAATATCACAATATCTTAGTCATGGCACTGTGGATCAAATAATCAATATAATTTTATTGAGGGATACAGAGCAATATCACGAATACCAGAATACAGTGAGCAGAATTTTCTTTGAGCGGAAGCCAACCAGTGGACGTACAGTTTGTTTATTTCAAATCTAATGCCCGCATATAGCACCGTGTGTCCCCCCCATGAAAAATAAATAAATGACAAACATATATATTGGCAACATTTTTCCGAACAATAACATTTTTTTCCACAGCATATCCTCTGCAATAGCAGTATTTTGCATGTACAAGGTCAACCACCCCATGATGGTTGTGTGGGTGTGTGTGTGTATGTGTGTGTTCTGTGCTTGTGTCTCTGTGAGGGAAGACGGGGTGTTCATCCTTTGACACATCTGCGCTTTTTTCCATCTTACGATTTACCAAAGGTGGGTGCTGCAAATGTCTAAGGCAGAGAGTGTGGTGAGTATATATGAGTGAAAATATGAACAAAGGTTGAAGAAAAATAGGGGTGAGTGTGTGTGTGTGTGTGTGTGGGGGGGGAGTTAGTTTAATTGAAAGGGGAGAGGTTGTGTGGGTGTTTGTGTACATGCATGAGTGTTGCATTCCTGATGAGATGGCCCCACACAAAGGCTGAGTTGAAGGTTGTGAGACCTTTGAAACAGGAATAATGTGCTCGGTCGCCAGTGTTGTCATCATCATTTTCTGGCTTTGTTAAATCCTCCTCAGTGAGCAAAGATGGCCAAGCAGTTATCTTTCTGATTTGAAGATCTTTAAAGGCACAATTGAGGTTAGTTTGTTGGCAAGACGGAAATCTATAGACATTTCAGACTATAATTACTCTCACTTGCTCTCTCATATCACATCTCGGAACCATGAAGCGTTGTACTGTATTTTCTTCATATTCAAATGTTTAGCCAATAAAAACAATATTTTTTGAATCATTTAAGATATGTGTATTAATATCCAGGGGTTAGTAAGGCATTTGGCCCACAGTGATACTTACCTTCCTTTGGTCTAAATCAAAATTTCTTGTACATATACTTTCCCAAAATGTGCGAATTGTAAAAGAGGTGGTAATAAAAGGATAGATACCTTTTTGTATTCTCCCATGTTAACCCATATAATTATTACTTATTTGTTCAAACAGATTTTGAAAGGTGAGGGCTTAAACCAAACATTTTTACAAGAAGTTGTTTTTATTCTTTACGGGGACAGAATTTGGCTCAATTATCCACTCCTCACTGCAGCATACATTTTTAAGAGCTGTCACTTCAGAAGACATAAATTCATCTTGAAATTAAGACAATGAAACCCGGGACCCATCTCTTCTTTATTTCTCTAATTGTAAACTGGTGTTTGCAGGCTTTTCTAAAACCAAATAGTTTTTAACTCTGATGAATGTAACATGGGTCAGGCAGATAGACTGAAGTTGGGGTATCTGGTTATTGTTATAGTTTAACAGGGGATTTCTGATGTCTGATTTCACTCAGCGAGCCAGCCACTACACTCAGAGTTCCTTGCACTAATGCATAGCAGATAAGCCAGCTGGGGAACAGTGGGGGAATATACAGATTTTCTAAAATTCATTTTCAAAGAATACTGCCCCATTTCATGACAGTGTTTGGTTAATCGCAACAATCTTAAAGAAATAAATACAAATAGTTTCCTTCCCATTCCACCAACATATCCAAATTTGGTGATTGGGCTCTACAAGAGTAATCAGATTTAACTGAAAACACTGGCCTGAATTAGAACAGGAACAAAGATGTCAAATATTTGATAATTTGAGCTCTTTCTAAACATTGCTTTAGATGTCTGTTTTTTTTTCCTTTCAATTATTTTAATTTTTATTCATTTCACAAATTTTCCACAGCCTCAAAGACAAATTTGTAAGTTTAACTTAGTATCTCTTGAGTTGAAAAAAAATAAACAAGTTGATCACAAATGAAAGAGAAATAAGTATTTAAAAAAAACAAATTTATATATTTGAAGTGATATTTGCCAAGAGCTAAACAGACTCACTGCGTACGACTGGAGTCTGTTAATTATTTTGCCCGTCCTTATTGTATAGATGACAATAGCTCTCTAAGGCTTACTGATGAATTAATTCTTCATATCCCTTCTCCTGCACACAGGGAACTAGGGTTGCTGGTGTCAGTTTGAGCCGACGACAGGAGGCAGAGATCAGTCATCAGTTCATCACAGGGCCACATATAAAGACATACAGCCATTCACTCTCAATCACACCTGCGGACAATTTAGAGTCCTAAATCAACCACGTGACTGAGATTGTGGGAAGAAACAAAAGAGCCTGAAAAAACCTACAGATGTCATAGTTGGTCGCTGGAACTGAACCTTCTTGCTGTGAAGGCAGGGATGCTAGCCATTGCATCACCAAGTATTCTATGGCCAAGTCTGAAGAAGCAAAAACAGTCCTTCCCCATAGAGCAGAATAGAGCGGATCCTACAGCTGAAATGCCTCTGAACTGGTCCAACAACTAACCTCTGGTACTCTCCTCAATCTCCCCCTGTCCTGGGATGTTGCAACTGAAAGATGCAGTCACATCTTCTTCCTGGCTTGGGGCTGTTCCTGGTGGTCGAGAGCTGGTCAGAGAACTAGATGGCCGAGAACTGGCACAATTCTGTAAGAAACAGGAAGAAGCCGAGTGTTTCATACAGGGAAAACTCATGCATTATGTTGAGAAGTTTACTCACTTCTATTTCAATTTCATGATAAATCAATCATCCAAGAATCATATTGTAGAATTCAGTTGATTCCAATGTTATCCTCCCAGATATTTTGTTCCTAAATTCATTTCTTTATTTTGTGGAGCCAAAAAGTCTTTAAACGATATAATTCATGGTCAAAGAACTCAAACCTATGTGATTAACTAGTTAAATCACAACAGTAACTACAGTCACTCAACTGTACATATATTGTGATGAAAGTGATGCCAATGATTTGTCTTTATCTCTTCCCTTTACTACTTTGATTTTTTTTTGGCGTGAAAAAATATTACAGATTAAAGTGAAATGACCATGGATAAAATGTCGTCCCCTAAATGAATGCGAAATCAGCCTTGACTTAGAAAACTGAGCTGCGTTCTGCAAAATTTTAATGGTCTATTAATTGTTATGGGCTCTGTGAATTTACACACACACACACACACACACACACACACACACACACACACACACACACACACACATATCCAATATCAGGGGAATTACAATTGTACTTTTCAAGACAAATTTAATTTTTGCTGCGACCTAGACAGATTCCAAACAACACTTAATCTCCTATGTCTTGTCATAACATGATATAAAAATGTAATCCTTGACAAATTCATATCTTTATTTCAGTGTTGTCAGGGCCTAGAGCACGTGAGTTTTCAGAAGGGGTTGTTTTTTTTTCTTTTTTTATTTGGATCCTGCAACTGACAGCTTTATTTCACAAAGCAATCTGGCTGTGTTTGTACAAGACAGAGGTCAGGGTAGGTCAACAGGTACTTCGTATCAAAGCTACACAGGTCAAAGTGGCTATGAGCCTGAATGTGTTGAACCACACCCCATGGTGCTAAGAAAACTAGGCATCATCAACACGCCTCGGAAAGGGTTCTATAAGTAAGGAAAATATCAAGTTTGATACAGTAATGGAATTTAAAAAAATGAAAGACGGACGACACTGAACCAAAGCAAACTTCAGGGCAATTTTTCTCTACTTCAATTGAATGCAATAAGACACACACTACTTTGAATGTAACATGACGCAAAGTGCTCTGATGCGTGAATCCTACAAGTTCATGCATAACGTTACTCCTGCAAAGCATTTTCATTTGTAATTATTTTCTCTATGCTTTTAAATTACATATTCAGTATCCAGCATAAGTTGCACAAAAAAAACCCTTAAGGACAATGGAATCCTAAAATGCTGTATTTTTATGTTAAATAACCTTTTCAAATCCTCAAAATTGAATTTCATTGAATTATCTCATAAGGACAACCCGTCAGTCCTTACAAATAATACAACATATAAGCCGCTCTATCTCCGACAAGTGCCATTCATCTTCAAATGACCCCATATGCAGTAACACCGCCGAAGCCTCTTTATCCCTCACCAGGCGAGGCACAATACCCAATCCTATGTTTTACAACAAGGGGATATATAGGGGCATGTGCGGTCATCTAGAGCCAAATGTCTCCTATCTAACCAAAGGACAGGTAGATACAGTATTTCAAACAGGATTTATGGCACAAAATAGCATTAGCTAAAAACCGTCAGGTGGCAGTGATGGCTAAAAAACGCATTCTGGTAGCGGAACCAGGCCAGATTAGAAAACTGCCAAGAGAGAGGAAGCAGTAAAAATGACAGTAGATGGGGGATCTCACTGATAACATGTGCAGTCAATATATCAAGCTGCATCTGATGGCAAGGGGCCCCATTAGCCCCCAGACAACACACACAAACACACACAGACACATACACCACACACAGACGCACACTTATCAATTTATTTATGTGATCTTTTCCTGTTCTCACTGTCCATCTGCGAGCATGCATGTGTGTGTGTGGGGGGGGCAAAAGAAATTGTGGCTATTTGGCATTTTTAAAAATCAGTCAGCAGTCAAAAAAGGTTTCATTTCTTCGTCAGTGAGCTGACAGGTGCAAGAAGGTGATATTGGGGGTTACTTCTGTGTGGGTGGGTACAAAGGGAGGGACAGAACAGTGTTACTAGCCATAAAAGCCTGACCCAACACCCGGCAAAGAGTGGAAGGAAAATGATCTCGAATAAAGAATAGGTCCCTCTGTTTTGTGCATGTGTGTGTGATCAGGAGGTCAAAGGAGTGGGAAATGGAGAGGAGCTGTGTTCTGCAAAATTTTAATGGTCTATTAATTGTTAAGGGCTCTGTGAATTTACTGACACACACACACAGATACACACACACACACACACACACACACACACAAACACACACACACACACACACACACACACACGGTTTCAGCCAAATGGCATAAATACTAACCTGACACTTTAATGTCAAGGGACAGCTTGTCCTGGATTAGAAACATGTAACCCACTGTAGAGCCTGACATTGCTCGGATGAAGGTGCTCCAATAGGTACAGGAAGGAGGACAGTGGTGGCGTGGGGGGGCTTATACTATGGAAAGCCAATTGTGTGTGTGTGTGTGTGTATATAGACACACACACACACACACACACACACACACACACACACACACACACAAGCACACACACACGCACACACACACACACATATATGTATATATGTATATATATTCACACACATATACATACATACACATATACATACATACATACATACATACATACACACACACACACACATATATATATATATATATACATACATATATGTATGACTGACCTCAGCAAGAAGATTGTATCTAAATAATCAAACCACTGAATTGAGTAATTCAATCAAGTCTCTACTGTGATTTCAGTATGTTTGATTAGACCTCCACTTAACATTTTTTGTGAAAAAAGTTTTTCTCCTTGAGTAATACAATTTCTCAAAGGCAAAATAAAAGTCTGTTTGGAAATGTTTTTTTTTTTTTCCCCTCAATAGGAAGCTTGGCCAATGCACTCATGTCTTTCAGGCTCAGTTTATAAAAGACTAGACCAGCTGTGTTTTCACAAGGGAAGTGACATTCACTGCTTTCAAACTTTTCTCCTCAGTCAAGAAGAAACAAAAAAACAGGAAAAAAAAGAAGGAAAAATGTGGAAATTCACCTGCTTACTCTTAAGTCTATCCTCTGATCATTGTCACCTTACCCAGGCAATAGGCTGGCACATCATAATTTTGCTATGGGTGCTGGAAAGGTGCTCTCGTTCACAGAGGAACCAACTGCTCATGTCAAACTTAAAGTAGAAGTCTGTAAGCAAAGATTGTTGTTCCCCAGGTTGGAATGTTAATACCAAACAGTAACTTTGGACCAGGACAGACTTTATCCAATGTTCAAATGTGGTTCATTTATTTCATCTAAACATGTGTATTGTCAAACTACATTTTTTAACATTTTGGTGAATAGTTCAAAATTCCCTGGGCCTAATATGACAGTTACAGCTGCAATGACTCCATCAAGACAAAGTGGTAGGTGAACCATGGGGGAAAAAAAAAAGCAACACATGGCTTAATTACTCAAATGTCTTGATATAAGATATGCATGTTTCATTTTTTTCATTAAAGAAAAACTGTCATTTTCACTACATCTGTACTGTAAAACCCTACAGACTCTTCTTTTCCATGTCTTCAGATGTACAAAGCAAAATTTACAACACATGTGGAATAGCTTCTGCCTCTGGATGAAAATTGAAAGACCAAAAATATTTACATCAAGGTTTGTGAAAACTAGTGAAATATAAAATTCTTTACCGGCCAATTCAAATCAGAGGCACTGTGGGACGGAACAATACAACCTTCATTTTCAACCGTGAGAGGGACCAAATGTTCCTTTCCACAAAGCTTCCTCTGACACTCAATTTTAACCACCGCAGACAATTTATATGAAAAAAAAAGACATCACTGGTAAAATTTGTGAAAAAAAGTTTTTTTGCTTCTCATTTACAATATGGCATTTCATTACAAATCTCAAATAAAATGTTGAATGGCAATGTCCTATTGTCTGTGTATGTAGGATTGATTTAATATTGTTTCTGAATTTCTAGAGAGATATATTATTGCATTCATTCTATTGTTTTAAAGATTCAAAATATTAAATTGCATTGGAGCTTTCAGAAATATGGGGTATTATTTAGCTGCAGCATATCTGGATGGGACAGGAGGTAAGGGAACAAGGGAACTAATTAAATTTCATGTATAGCACGTATGTGTGTGCTTTCATTGAAGTTGTGCTTTTTTTGGTTTTTGACATTGGAATTAGAAGCTGTACAGAAATTAAACGTGTGGCTCGAAATTACTTTTCAAGACACAGAGGCACACACTTAGGCAAGTGCAGAAAAATAGACGATAACATACTGAAAAATTAAGCGCTTTTCTCCTCTCCTTGATCCTGTTGACCGTGTTCCGAACCTGAAAGAAGAGAGTGAGATAAGTGTATCTGTTATAACACTCAGTGAATACAAACTGAAAAAAAAAAAAAAAAAATCACAAGAAATGCCTCCAAGCTTTGAATGTGGACAATAGAGAAAGGAAAATGTGTGGGATCGAAATCAAAAATTTGAGTGTACGTTTGCAGACAAAGACAGCCAGTGTTCTGGGGCATGTGTACAATATGTGAAGGTTTTCCACTATGTTCCAGTGGCTAATGGGACTTGAAAGTGACACATAGAGCTGGCAAACTAAGAAGACGACTTTAAGCTATCATCTGTCAACATAGAGCACCGGGACCAACAAATGGAGCTATTGGAGGAGAAGGGACTGCCCTAGCAGAACAGATTACATTTTTATACTTGAGATGAAACAGTGGTGGGCTCTCCCTCATTTAACACACACCATACCAGACAGCACTGGTTTGATTCCAAAAGTTAATTGAGATTTTGTATACATGTGGTAGATATACAAAGTGCATTGAGAAAGTCCTAACGGGCTGATGGAATTTAAAGATGTAAAAAGTCATCAATAATTTGATGTTTCATGACACTAAATACTGTGACATGCTATCACTTCAATCCCTTTCAGGTCCTTTCCTCACAAAGAAAGTAATATTTTGGATGAATATTGAATTTATTTTAATGGCAAATTAAAGGCGCATATTGCTTTCTATTTCAATTTGTTTGATAACTAATTCCAAACAATATTTTATATTTAAAATATTAATATCAATATTTAAATAAGTAAACAGTGTGAGTGATATATATCATACTGACCCAAAACCCAACCTAAATTTTCCTTCACATTTCAGAAATTTTATACAGTCATATGTTTATGTACATTGTCGGTAGTTACTCAAACTGTATCGTGGCTATCCGCTCAACACTAGCCCCGCCTAGGCCAGCCTACCACGTTTTTTTGTCTTGTGCCTTCAGCTGTTCCCTTTAGGGGTCGCCACAGCGAATCATCTGCCTCCAGTCTACCATGTTAATAACTATTCATTATGGCTTCAATATGACACTGCATTTTACAAGTCATGACAACACACCAAAAGCGCACACCATGTACATACGAAGAGCAATTTACATACGTACCTCTACAATACAGAGAGGCTGGGCTTTGTGAAAGGCCAAAATAAACAGCACCAACAGCATGTTTCCAGCACCGGTCTATTGTTTCTGACAAGACCTGCAGAAGGCCCCTCAACTTAGTGCAGATGCTAGAGACACTGTCTTATCATTATTTAATGGAGCAAGTAAGTCTGGGGGATTTCACTAATATCAAAAGCAGCCGGCATGCTGAGGCAATTACATGACACAACTTAATTAATCATTTGACAATGAGGGGAAGGGCATTGTTTTAGATGATCGTTATGTGTTTAAGGGCTTTTGCGCACACTCAAGGTTTCGAAATGATGCAAAGCGTGATTCCCCATGTAAATGGGCGCTAAGCGATTACCATATGAAAGCAGCCAACCCAACAACACCTGCCAACATCCTTGGAGCTGATGGAAATAAAAGGTCATCAAAGCATTGGATTACAAGGTGACCACCAAGGAAAAGCTAATTGCAATGAATAATGGAAAGCTATTGTCAGGTAATTACCAATTAAAATGCTGCATTTTGAATGTAGTAACTGCAAACATAGTTTCGTATTTGTATAGGTGGAGATGGAAATGCAGGCTTATGAATGGAGCAGTGACTGACTTTGACAAAAAAAAAACAACTCTTATTATCTTAAAGCAATTCATCCCTTGACTTTTTAATCTGCCAACTGTAAAACCAACTTAATTGCATCAGCTTCGTTACAGAAATCAGATTTACATAATAGCAAACGATATACTTGATGTTAATGTAACACCCTACACAAATTATCACAGTATACTGAACAGTGCTGAAGAGCCTCAGACATTTTTGACCCTTTCTCTCTTTACATAAATCGTTGGATGTTAAATCAACTTTTGGATAATTATACTGAGGTCAAGTCATAGTCTGAAGTCATCAAGCATGTTTTTTTTGAATGTCAATTTTGCAGATATTCAGCCAGGTATGGTTATTACAATGTTGAAAGAATATGTAAATTAACAATGCTTAACTTCCTTCCAAGTTCCTGATATTCAGAGATCCCAGCCCATTTGTGTTTCAGACTTATCCCTAAACATTTTTTTCTGTGGCCGCGTCCCTTTGGTAATTTAGAGAGATGGACAGGTGTTGTTCCCGGCTAAAAAAATAAAGACAAATTTATGTTATGAAATCAAGCTAACGTAGCTGCGGTGTTTTGTTACAAGCAAAGCAAAATTAAGACTTTTGCTCGTGGTTTGTTGCAAGTTTTCTACCTTTTGAGTGCAAGGGAATAAAAGTCTACCAATAAAAGAAAACATAATGAAACAAATGGAAAACACCCTTTTCCATTTAAAAAAATACATTAAAAAAACAACATGACATACTGCTTTATATATGTGCTTCTTTGAAGCCAGTGATACTGTTTGTAATGCATTCGAGAAAAGTGAAACATGTACATGTTCCACCCAGAAAATGTGATGACCTCAAGGCCAAGGACAACCTCAGCGTAAGAAAATGAATCCCAAGCACCAAGAAAGCCACTTAAGCAGTATAAAAGGTCAGTGTAGAAGTGCACAGCCTATGACTCAGGGACAACTCTTCCAGCAGTGGCAAGGGCATGTGACCACACAACTGAAATCAAGGGAATAGGACAAGAATATGCAGATGCAAAGTTGCATGTCTTCTTGGTTGCTCTGAGGGACATTGGTTATGGTTATGATTTAGGACTATTGGTGAATTTTTTTTGGGGGGATGGGGGACTAATCAACCCTTCTTTTGTTAATTTCAGTGCTGAAAAAAAAATACACGAAAATCATCCCATATAATCAGTGTCAGAAATATAATGAATTAAATATAAAAGATATCGGAACATTTTGTTCAAAAAAGCTGTTGCATTAGTTGCCTATTAGAAAACTTTATTAAATGGAATGGTTTTGCACAAGACGAAGAAAAAAACAATAGATCAAAATAAAATCCAACATCTAAAGTTCATCATGTTTACAGGAGTAAGACCGGATTTGCCAGCAAGCCACCAAGAGCAATTTTCATGACTTGAATCTCATGCATTTAAAACCTATTTCTCTGTCTTGCTACCCACCCATCCCGAACCCAGCCACCGCATATATAAATGGTAATAATGGAGTAACTGAATATGATATTTCCTCAGTCCTTCATTGCGTGTTACTTTTCTTTTTTGCCCCTGCAATGGGGACAGCTTTGGACCCAGCAAAGCGGTGGCCAACAGCTTTGTCAGGATTCTAAATGGAGGGCCGTGAGTTTAAAAACTTAAAGAGGCAGTGAAATATTAGCCAATGTGGGTGAGGAATGAGTGGCTGGGAACTGCAGCGTGTCAGTGTTTAATGGTCGGACTCAGATGCATATAAGTTAGTCCAAGCATGAAGGGCAGTGGGACGCTTGCGTGGAAACGATGTCCCCTTCCCTTCATCCCTCCCCTCCTCCCCATCGACTGATGCGCGCGCACACACACACACACACACACACACACACACACACACACACACACACACCTACCCTCACCTCCCACCCACACCGCTTTTAACCATGGAGCTCATCAGAAACTTGTCATTTCTCTCATTCACTCCGTCAGCCTTGAGACACAATGCAGACTTACCTCTGTGTTGTACACCCCATATATCAGGAAGATGAACAGGCCCTGCAAACAGACAGAGAGGGAGAGAAAGAAAGAAAGAATGTGAAAGGAGGAGGACAAAGTTGTTACAGTTGTTTACTCTCTTATCCTCTCATAAAGGAAAAAAAAAACATTTAAAAAAGAACATCAGAAGTGATGAGTATGTACTGATTGTATTGATTCTATGTCCAGAGCTACGATGAGCCAAAGAGGACTACAGTGAAGTAGGGAGACACCCGGGGGAACTGGAACTCAGAAATATTTTGAGCTTGCATTTGATTCCCCTCTGAAGCCCAACTTCGTCTTCTTAGCCCCAACAGAGCCAACAAAGGCTCAACCCAGAATTCTACCCATCTTCGTCAAATAGAAACTCTTAAGTGTCTGTCCTCTTTGTGTTTTTCTAGAAACAAACACAAATAAACACAACGAGCAAACACACAGAAATCGCAGTACAACACACAAACACACACACACACACACCTAAAGAGAGCAACTCAGTCCAGACTATCAAGGAAAACCTTTGGCAGTAAGCAGTGAAAGAAAGAGACAGAGGGGCATAATGAAAAAAATGACACATAAAAGAAGATATTTCATGTTCACAAAACTCCATGGCTAGTACCCAGAGCACAAGAATGCCATGCCCTTGGTTGCATAAAGGCTGCACTTTTGGTCGCAGAAAAAATAGCTATTTTTCATTCCAATCCATTGAGGCATCCACTGAATATACAAGATGTGCCATTGCCTTCAGGCCATAATGCAATTCTTTTACCTCAATGGAAATGTTAAGAACAGCATTCTCAGGGCACCAAATGAACTATGTCACAAAAGATATGACAAGAAAAAAAAAATGAAAAGAAGGGTAATATCCTATAAATTTCAAGGCTGGTACATACAGGAGATTCTTTGATAAGTCGACCATACATCGATATGTTCCTGCCAACGTGGGCACGAAAAAAGGTAACTCTCTTTCCACACTGCTCAAAATGCGTCTGTTGCTTCATAATTAAATTGGGGTGAGGATACATTTTTAGGACAGCCAAGCACAATGGTGTCTGTTAAATTGAAGTTTTGAATTATATTTTTTTTTGCCTGCGGGAGATCATAATGCTAATGATCATAACCATTGGCACTGGGTTGTTTTCAGTGACAGGGTAACAGTTGCGACCTATACCCCGAATTACTGCCCAGACCCACTGGCTGCTCTCAAGGTGGGAAGTGGCTGTAGAGCTGCTGGGCGACACCTATAAAGAGACCGATTCGATCTTACGTGTTGAAGAAACCCGGCAACAAGGAGCCTCACGCTGAGATCTGTGATTTTACACCCTATAAACCATCACTTTCCCTTTTTTCTTTCTGGCACAGACATAACAATGTACAGCGATTCGTTGTTGTTACTCGGTACCATCATTACAATCATGAGAGGACACTCATATTTGACTGGGCATACCTTATCACATAAAGACAACAAATTATCAAGTGTTGCAACACTTGAGGTGCATGTGGAAATGAATGACACCATCTGTCCAATAAGGAGCAAATGTGGGGAAAAATGTTTTTACTAGTGATAATATGTGATGCAGATGGGCAATTTCAAACATGATGTGATATGAGCACTCAGCACAATCAGCATCTCTTTGCGCCCCACTTTCCTCCCTAACACACACACACACACACACACACACACACACACACACACACACTCACACTGTTGTTGAGGAGACACAAAACAAACAAAAAAGAATACTGCAACCTTTTTTGTTTCATTGTCAGTTCCACATGGATTGAAAAAGCAAAATTACAAATCCGTTGTTCACATGAGCTAAACCGTTCAAACAAGTGATTATTTAACAAGATTAACATGGGGTTTAAAAAACAAACGGCCGCAAAAATGTAAATAAAACTTTAAATACAATGATACAGGTGCTTTAAATAAAACATATCTAATAGGAGTTCAATATCTACGTTAAAGTACCTACTCTTGCAAAGAAGAGTTATTAATGATTGCTTACAAGCAATATGTACAAATACAAAAGACCACACATTCAATGATATGCAGAGTCTGCTTAATTTTCAACACCCTAACTCTATTGTATTGCATTAGCATTGCAACTCCCAACTTATTGTTGCAATTTGATTATCATGTTTTTGATCATTCCTCTTATTTGTAATTAATCTTTTGTTGTGCAGTGAACAAAGTGGGAAGAACATGCCGTACACGTTGAGAAAAGTGATCTATTAGAATAATAGTTAAAAATAAGTGGCGGCACAACAATAATGATGGATTGTTTAGTGTTAATTCATTAATATTCCCACTATAAACAAACAGAAGCAAAAATGGGGCACATTATTTAAATGCGTGTGTGCTTTTCCAAACCCGATCCCATTTCTTTTGAACTCTGCAGCAAATGCTACAAAATTATGCAAGAAATGAACACAGTTGCTTTCAAAGCATTGCTATCCTACACATCAAACAAGAGAGCATAAATTAATTACCTGGCAACTAATTAAAGAACAATTGTATGTTTAAAAAGTTAAAGCCAACAAACTATGTGTTTGACCATAAAAATCACGACCCTAGAGAGAGACACTACACTGCAGCGCAACATTCAAATAAGATGAGTTAAGAGAGCAAGGATACTATATGGCATTTTAAAAATGAAAAGAAATATCTATTTACCTGCTTGACTTGAATTCTGCTAAATTGAAATTGTATTGTCCAACCCACCATTTGCAGTTGCAGTTTGTAGACGTTGATATCATTTGAGAAAAATGATCAAATCATCAGTGTGGTGAGAAGCATGAATGAAATGCTTAAAGTTTGACAGGTCACACATACTGCTTTTACCATACTTGCAAGATACAGGCTACTTACTGAGATGGCAGAGTGTAGCTTAAATGTTAATGTATAGATAATAGATTGCTTTCAAAAGCTTGTGTTCAAGCTGAAGATAATTTACAAGTAATACATAATGTTTGGAAAATGTGGACAGGTGGATTATAAAGATGGAATGTTGCATAAATATGCAAGAATAACAGACCTTTGAATCGTTGAACAAATCAAAGAAGGTTGGAGTTCCCGTTACAACTGAAGTATATTCGCTGTTGAAGGATTTCGGAACGGGTCTGAGCTGATTGGCTTTTATCAACATTTATGTGAACAGCGGATTTCTCCTGACACATTCATTTCTTTTTTCTGCATCAATAGATGTTACTACATTCATGCAATTGGTAACTAGATGGACATGTAATGAGCTGACTGCAAAAATCTGCAGACATGAGGAAATACCACCTATGTCAGGTGATAGTAAAATCAAAGCCATTTTGAATGAATTAGCATTTTCTATTTTAAAATAATGAACGTGCTACCGAAAATAACACATTTTTAATCGCTTGAAGCAACTGAATTTAAAAATATTTTTGGATTTTAGCACAATAAATCTTATGAAACGTAGTTAGTAATAGTAATATGAATAGTTATTAAAACTAAACTACCTCATTCTGCTCAATATTAGCTACTTATATTTAAGAATAAGTAAGATTTTTGTATAACTTTTGGCTCAATTTGACATACTGTCAAAAAGTGGTTGAGGATGAATGTTTCGTTGTATTTTAAGGACGATTTCTGTGTGTAGGACACAATGTTGCAACAGCAACTAGAAAAGGCACGCCTTTGTCAGAAATGATTTGTTATGAAGTATTTAATTAAAACAGAAAAGCACAAGATGGCTTTGATTACAACAGCTCCATAGAACGGCAACTGGCTTTCAGTACAAACAGACAAACATGATACTAAATCTGAAAACTAGTGCTAAACTGCCAGCTTATTCTTTTTATTTTAATGTAAATTTTCGATATATTTTTTGAGCACTCACAGTTTTATAAGCTGTAGATACAAACAGGCAGAAAGTGCCTTAACAGTTGCCATTCATGTTTCCCTTTGTTTGGTATCTGAATTTTGAAAGAAATATAAATTATAAATGACAATTTATATGGTTTGTCATCTGTTTGATTTTGAGCTTATTTTTGCAGGCACTCTGATGATTGATGCCTTGGTATTTTCCACAGCTGCGGGACGTTGTTTGACTCAAACAGCTTAAATTCACAAGGGGAAATCATGTTCAGAATGTAGCCATCTATTTTCATAACTGGTGAGATATCTTTGAAATATTTTAATTTAACATTGTTTATTTATGCGCAAATCATTCTGCCTCCACTACAAATTTCAATGAAGCCCTTAACATGAAATTCTTGCCTGGGTAACAATTTTTCCTTTGGATCGCTGAGACTGAGAGATTTTATATGGAGTAAAACTTCTACTTTATTTTTAAGTATTATAATTTTGACACAAAAAAGGATCATTTAACATTTCTGTAGTTTCTTTAGGGTGCAAGCAGTGACTGAATAGCATTAAACTCAGATCTGCAATGTGGTTGGTTTAAACTCAAACACACTTTCCCTGTCCATGCAGCTGTGAGATAGGGCTTAAAAGTATCCCATAATTTCAGTCATGTGGACACTGATAATGAGCCTTGGTAAGCAGTACGGTATGAAGTGCTATGTGAATGTGAATGAGACCACTGGCTCAGCAAGGGTTTCCAAATTTCAAAAGTATTTCTTTCACAAAGTTACGAGTTGGCTGCTATTGTTAAAATACATAAAGAAATTGTTCATAAACAGACAGCCTTATTTTGTTACTTTCCTTAAGGAAAGTTAAACCATATGTTTGACACAATTCTTCATAGAATTTCAAGAACTCCCACTGCTTCATGCCAAGAAAGATTTATGCACATCTAACTATACATGAAAAATCAACCTAGATATACTTTTCACAAATTACAATGCCGGAATCGGACCAATAGCTTTCTGTTTCGATGCTGACAGCCGCAAACACGACATTCCTTTCCGAGATTTCCAGGTTTAAGTATCATCCGAAGCCAGAAGTAAGAAATATTTGAACAAGTAGGACCCAATGTCAAAAATATCAGCTTCATTCAAACACTCAGACACTTTTCACAAATAGAGCTATCTGCATCTGTACTTGGCAAAAAATAAAAAATAAAATAGGAGGAAAAATCCTCCCCTCACACCTGGTAATCATTACGGAAATGAGAGACAGAAAAGGTTAAAACGCTGTGATAGGGGGAAAAAGAAAAGAAATTCACACTTCTGTGCTGGGACTTGCTAATGTCTCTGACCCCTCCATGTATAAACAGTTTAATTAACATGTATACATAACTTTCACTTTAACTGCTCATGGCATGTCAAATCAAAGTGTCTGTCAGAGCTGTGAAACAGGGAGTTGATACTGTGCAGGTCCTCAGTTCAAATTCAGCTCTGTGTAACTGCTCCAGCTGGCCGGAGAAGCTGGCAAGAACACGTGAAGGCAGACAGACAGGCAGGTAGACGGGCAAGCAGCCACCCTGTCAGTTTGAAGAGATAAACACCTCCCAATGAAAGCTTTAACACTCCTGTGAGCTTCTCTCAAGCAGACCAAGACACGAAGACTGAATCAGGGCACCGATGTGATGTTTTCAAATGGAAATTGACGCAAATGAGCCAAACAGATAGCAAATAAATTACAAAACTCAAAGATGTAATGTAATCAACCTGACAGATTGTGCTGACGACCCGATCAAGGAATACGCTGTTTGTTAAAAAAAAAAAAAAGAAAAAAAGGATTAAAAGTAAATCAAAAGTCGCAGCATCATTATTCTACACAATAAGCATAAGCTTTTATTCATCCTCTGAATGCCCCCTTTCTTATTAGAATGCCAATTTTGGTGTAAGTTGAAGTGTTTGAGAGAAGTGTTTATTTGATCTAAAGACCATTTTAAAGCCTCCCATAAAGTGCATCCAATTTCTGTGAAGCAAGTGTGCCATCATAAGGAATGCATCCTGTAAAATCCAGGACAGTTAAACAACATCAGAGATCACTGGCACAGAAGTCTTAAATAGGATCCTCAAAAAGGGATCCGAATGAGTTGCGCTGGCTACTCAACAGGGGTAGTTCAAAATTCATTGGTGGCAATACAAATAATTGCATTGTCACAGTGAGGAAAAATCTGATAATAACAACCAAGTGTTAGGGTAGAAGGTCATCATGTGTTCATTATATCGGTGAAAAGAGTTGCTCACTCATATTCAAATTCAACAAAGACGTGAGAAAAGAAACAAATCCACAAAAAAAAAAGGAGAGGAACACAAAAGTTGTCGGCTGCATGCACAGTCAATGAAGATTTTGATTAAGTAGAATTACATAATTAAAGCCAGACCACAAGGGCAGTCTTGCATGCATACTTTAAGTTAAAGCGCACTCATTTAAAAATAATATACAAGCCCTATCAGAGAAAAGATGAAAGGCCAAATGATACAGGACAAAATCCTGGCCGAAGACCAGGCATCAAACCGTGTATGGAAGCAACAATTTACAGCGGAAGACTTCCCCTGTGCCTGCTTTTGGCTTCTTCAGAACCAGTGGACTGCATTGCATGTCTGCTGGGACAAGCAAAAGCTTACTTACTGAGCCATCTCTAGTACAGCTATATTTCGTATGGAATGTCTCTGAGTAATTCAGGCACAGCAGCAGGGGACTGAAGCCTGCTTTTGCGATCTGAAGGCTTGAAAAATCGTGTGCCAGGAATGAAGCAATTCGGCAGGTGTATGAGGGTCAGGGTTTTTTTTTCTGTACATGAAAAGTGAAACTGCTCGTAAAAAACTGCATTACCTGACCAGCAATGTCATGATTTCCAAAAAGAGACGTTTCTGTTGAGTCTATCATTTTTATCATTTACTATATTTATCATTGGCGTTATTAGCAATCTAGGCTATACTTGTTAAATCAAGGGTTCGATATTTCTTAATTAACTAAAAGTTCATAACGGTGTGTCATTTTACAGTAATATTCTGAGTCTGATCTTGTTGGGTTTTTTTCATCTTTTAAAAACACTATCAAGTACAGACACAATGATAACCAAAATGCACAATAGCGATCCTAGAAACAGCTAACTTTTTTCTTTGTGTGTTGGGGATAAAGTTTATCCTACTTCCGTTTCCTTGCATTTTATTAGCAAAAGAGGATCTGTCAATCTTTGGTTAGAGCTATTAGCGCTTTCTTTTTCCCACACACTCATCCAGTCAGCTGGCCTGTCACATTGAGCAGGGGACCTCCAAGCCAGCTTGCCTCAACAAGGTGTATAGCTATATAGGAAAACTGAGACTCTACACGCACACACACACACACACACACACACACACACACACACACACACACACCACACACACACACACTCACACTCTCACACACACACACACACACACACACACACACACACACACACACACACACACACAGACTCACACACACACACTCACACATACTCACACACACAGCCTGAGAAAAACCAATCCAAAACAATCCCCATCCAGTCTTCTTTATGTTTAGGCTTTGTGATTCA
>CAAKHD010004775.1:0-49031 GCA_901007705.1 Fistularia tabacaria
CCAACCACCACCCACCCCCGTTTATTTTCCACGCGGGACAACAATCGGGATATGTGTGTATATGTGTGCGTCGAAAAGAGACGCGCGAAACGAGTGCGTCTTTTTCATTTTCTCCCCTTGGCTTTAAGTGACCCGCCGCACCTGCTCTGCCAAACACTTTCACACCATTTTTTTGCCAGACGGAGCAGAAAGAAGAACTTTAACTGAATTAGCTGACTTTTTTGTTTGTATTTCAGCTGGTGACAAACAAACCCACCTATCCTGCGCATTTTGTAACGTGCTTTTCCTCTGCGCATCTGGGTTGCAACGTAACCATAAACTTCCACGCTGTGTCCTCATTGGACACGCCTCTCCTTCCATCCCCAAAGCAAGACATTTCTCATCTATAAGTTTTAATGACACAAACAATGTTCTCAGTTTGAATAAGGAACAGCCGTTGGAAAGTACCTTTCGTATTTTTCTGGGATTGTGTGAAGTCATAGCACACTAATTAAACTGTCATTACTCCTCTTTAAAAAGTTGAGTGGATGTGAGCGTTTTTATTTCTTAAAGCCTCCATTGCTCACCTCTGTGTCCTGTTCAACTCATATTTGATTTTCAAGAAGAAAAAAAAGAACCAGCTGAATAAAACACACCCCGAGTTAGTTATTGCACGTGGGTGCAGGCAAAATGAAAGTAAATGACAAAAAAAAATTCAACAGTTAAATAATCACTATAAAAGAGTCAGTGGATACCTCTACTTTAGCCGCAAAATACACAATCTGACAACAATTTGTTGAGGGTTTGTTACAGATTTATGATGCTGAGTACTGAAACAACCTTTACTCAGCTAAAATGTGAAATACAATCTTAATCTCCAGACATCTAGGACAGGACAGGAAAGAAAAAAAGCCAGCCTACAAATCCACCCAAGTCAACCTCATGCGCAAGTGAGTAACAGCAACTCACGTCACAACACTATGAGCATATGTCACCTCAAACAACTGATGTGAAAGAGAACTTCTTTATTATCATAGTTATTATTATCATTGTCATTACCATTATTATTATTAGTAGTAGTAGTCTTCATAGTAGCTGTAGTAGTAGACGGTGTAGTGGTGGGAGTGGTATTATTTAATTTTGTCATCATTTTCTAAATACACATATACATACATATATATATGTGTGTGTGTGTGTGTATATATATATATGTATATATATGCTGATAGGGTTGGTAAAATGCCACCCACTCCAGGATTCTGGTTGATATACTAGAAAACTTTTTAAAATTTGGGGTGAAAGACAAAAATCCTTGGTTTTATCTTTGGCGAGCTAGAAAAATCCTACATACTCTCATCCTGTTGGTAATTTATTTACATCTTACAAATGCCATGCTATAAAGTTGTAACTTTCATACTTTCACTTGTTAATGACAACTTTTTATTTGATTTTGTTTGTGTTTTTATTTTTTGCAAGGCATGCTCACTGTTTTTTATGGAGTGGATCAACACTCATGGCAGATTCCTGTGCCTAACAGGGAGAGTGTTTTTCATGTAGAAAAGTGATCCTTATCACAGCTTCCATTCGCCTTGATATTCGACATATTTGTTGTCCTGGCGTATCCGAACAGCTTAAAGATAAGCACTGTGCTGTTTCAAAATTATCATTCAGGAAAAGAGGTAGCTTGTAGTGTAAGATCAATAGCTGCTTAAAATTCATTGCCAGGCAATCCATTTGCCCTTTATGTTGGTAACCTTTCACTTAAATATGCTCCATATTAAGATTTCATTATATACAATGAATGTCACAACAGTTTGCCACTATTGTTTGCATGGGTTAACTGCAAATCATTGTGCTTGTAATGTCTGAAAAATGACTTCATTAACATTATGCAGAAAAAGGGAAAATATATGAGCGTGGGTAGCCTAATAGGTATTAAAAGGCACCACAGGATATGTGTGATGTTTTAGATACTGATGCCTTTCAACATACTGGGTGGGCTGTGCGTATCTGACCCCACTTGCTGTATGAGAGCAGAAAAGCAGGGGGGTGAGAATTAAATCACAACACTTGTGAAATTGGGGACAAAAGCAGAGTCATTACTGGATAACAAATCAGTTATGGAAACCTATCATTAAGGAAAACTCTTGTGTCATATGAAGTCATATATAATCTTCCGATACAATGGAACAAAGTATGTGCGGTTTTGCAAATAGATGCAAATTAGTGCCACAAATAAAGTTTCTAACTTGACTGATTATCGGGTGGGCTGCAAAACGTAAACAGCGAACAGTTTTCCAAAAAGTAAGTACAGCACATGTGGATGAGATTGCGTAAAACAAATGACTTTGTCAAAAAGTAATCACCCAGTATGATGTATGGTATCAGGAAAGTGTTTGAAAATGTATGGCTATGGGACAAGACTTGTGTATGATCAATGACACAGTATATTGTTTGATGTAATAATTTATTCACCCCATAAAGCTTTGATAAAACAATGTTGAAAAGCAATTTAAATTGAATTCATTTAAATGTCAATTCTCATGGTTAAGATTTTTCTATAATTGGCTATTTAATTAAAAGAATTTTCATAGTCATTAATATCGCCAGCAACTTGTAGCGCACTGACGTGTTTTAATTACATGGTATTAACAAAATTGATATGCTTTAGAAAGCATGGTGAATAAGAAATAATTAGACCAATCATGCATCATCCTCTTATGGACATTAAGTGTATCACAATATAATAGATGAACTTAAAAAAATGAGAGAGATAAATAACTGTAATTGTACAGTTTGTGTACATAGCCTGGAATAAAGAAACATGTTCACAATGTGTATGTTTTATATTTAATCAGCAATTTATTATCTGTAACATCACTTAGCTCTATGAGCCAGGCGAGTTCTTTTACCCTCTATGATTACTTGACATTTTAAAGCAGTAATATCGTCTGGTCTATGAAAATGTCCTATTTTGCACACACACATAAATCTCCAAACTGCTTGAAAGGGAAAAGAAGTAGCATCTGATTTTAGAATCATTTAGATGCTTGGAATAAAGCACCTATTGATCATGAATATTTCTTTTCTTCCAAGGTCATGCTGCCTTGACCCCATCTATCCTTCGACACCGTCAAACAAATACATGCCATTCGGGGCGAAATGTGTGATGATACTCTGCATTGGCTGCATCCATTACTTATTTTCTTTCAGCTGCAGTTCAGGTTTTAATGCCGCATTTGTCGAGATCAGATTTTACTCATTACTTAAATGTGGTGGAAAGATCATGTGGTGATTCATCCAGTAATCAGTTCCATGGATATATGTAAAAAAAAAGTGGTTAATGATTACAGGATTATCTTTAAAGATCTATTCTAATATTGCACCATCAGTTAGAGACTGCAGAGTTAATCATTATATGGTTATGTTACATTACAGCATTTCCTTGATTATCAGTACCACTGCCAGCTATAACAGAGGGAACAAAAAATGCCAACAGAAGGAATTATTTATTCATTACAGTGTCATCAAAAAGGGTTATTGAAAAGGAAGGAAAAGAGAGTACTCTAACCCCCATGACTCTTTGAATACAAGTACACCTTCACAACTTGTCAATATGTGATATGAAAACCTGTTTTCAACAAAATCCTTAAAAAAAAAATGAATTTCTGAATCATGGAAATACAGTTTTGTAAAAAATAGAATCACTTCGTGTGTGTGTTTAGATAGTAGTGTTCCTACGCACGCTATTGACAACTGCATTTTTTTAAATCCATTATAAATGGATATGAATTATACACTTCAAACTGAATAGGGATCAAAATTAGGAAGTCTTGTGTCAGTCAGTCATGTACATTCAGAATTCTGGGAAATGAAGTGCAAGGGCTCAGCCTTTGGATGCGTCCCACTTTCTGTGAGAGCAATGGAAATTCCTGAATGGGATCATGTATCAACTACCTTTTTCCACACTTATCGTTGAGTTAAGAAAGGTGTATGTTATAGCTATCGGTAATTCATATGCACAATCTGGCACCACGTGATAAAACCGTTAGACAGGACTCGGATTGATCTATGCTAACAAAATGCTCTCTCCGCTCGCATGCATGTGCACGTGGCAAGAGAGAGAGAGAGAGACACACACACACACAGCTTTCTGGTAATGTAACTGCTCAAAAGAGGAGCAAATGGAGCTCACTTCATTTTCAGAGAGCCGGTCTCACCGATAGTCCTACAATTAGGGCAGTCACGGCCCACATCCTACAGCACTTCTTTATGCCATGCAGCTTTCCCTATAACTGGGGTGCAAGAAACAGAGATTTGTGGATATCTAAATTGCTAACGCAGAAACCTGTATAAACAGCGGTAATTACCGAGCCATTGACAGTCTCTCAGTGTTGTGCTCATTCTGGCACAGCCGCAGTGATTAAAATGAATCCTCATCGACTTCTCCATTAAAGTGCTGGCAGGAGCGATCCCGTGACCTTTCCCCATTGATTGAACATAACAATCACAATTCAATTGTAATGCAAAGAGAACATTTGTTATAATGTACATGAGATGCATGAGCCATTTCCTGGGAGCGGGGAAGGGTAATCAATGGAGTGACTCTTGGCGTGATGCAAGGAGAATGAGACTATGTTTGCAAGCCCTAATTCATACAGCCTGCAGTATATGATGGAAGGCAATGATATACATGTAAACACTCTGATTTAAATGTGTGCGTCATTCAGAAGGATATCAAATTAAAAAAAAACTATTTTTGTTTACTTACACACACACCAACAGCCACACGCTGCCATGATTGGCAGGGATGTCCATGTGCACGCAGTCCTACAGACTTCCATTTCATTTAATCTGAAACTCAAATTTGTCAGCTGACAAGGCTGATATGGCTCCACGTTATCCTTCAGAAATGACAAACAAGTGTCTGTGCGGAACATCTAAATTCGAAGACAGCAGAAAAACACAATACCAAATGAGCCTTAAGTCATAAAGCGTGCAAAAGTGTGAACCAATGATTTGCTCAACTTAAGCGAAAGTTGTACAGACCGTGCAGCAAGGAGAAGAAAAGCATGACAGGCATAACACCCCATCACCACACAATCCCTTTTTAAAAGCTGCACTCGATCATGTCTTTCAAAAATGGTCTTATGAAGAGTGTATGCGAATGATGTCCTTAAGGGATTTCTTTTTAGAATCAGGAGATTATAGTTTACACGGACATTAAACAGATTAAACCAGCCAGCTCTCTAAAGGCAGTTTATCTAATGGAGAAAATGTGGTATGCTAAATGAGAAATTCCGATGGTAAAATTATATTTAACCCCCCCTCTCTCTCCTTCACTTACTCACTTCCTCTCTTTCTCCCTCTGCTAGAGGATTTCAGTTTGGCTTGATGAAATCAAATGGCTAATCACAGCTATAAGCTGTGAAACATTGGCTGAGTGAAGCGGTGTTTGCCATGCTAAAAGGTAATTGTCTCTGAAAACTTCATCGGTGACAGATTCAATTCCATTTTGTAAATGTTTAATAAATGCTGTACAAACAGGCAGGCCTATCTCGCTGTGCTTAGAAAACAAAGGGAAACTTTAATTGCTTTAATCATCCCTGGCTTTGACATTGTTATTGGCCTTAAAAATAGCAGTTAACAGAAACTGTCCTGCTGAGGAAATTGAACCACATTTGGAGAACGATCCGTAATTAAGATAGGGTATCCCAAGCAGTGAGGTCCAAAAGAGCTGTTGTGACTAGGAAAAACATTCAGAGCCATACAAAGCTATTCAATTAACAGAAGGACCCAAGGAAAACAACCTCCCTATTATGTATCACTGACTTTAATCAGATCGAAAGCGATTGTATCCCTTTTTTGAAAATCCCTTAACACAAACATGTTAATTAACAGATAGGAGGGTGGAAAGATGTATTTTTCATTAGTGGGTGAAATAATGTTCCCCTTTAACATCAAGGAAAATCAACTGCTTACTGCAGTTAAACTAGTCAGCGGTGTAAATTCCCTGCCAGCATTTTTATTTAAAACCTCATTAATGTTTTTCAACCCGGCATTGCTGTACCTTTAATCTGCACTAAAAGGAAATAATGCGTTTCCTGTTTTATTTACCAGCCTTACTTAACAAGTGTTCCTGTACAATTAGAATTGTTAATAGATCTGGAAACAAAAGGACTTTGAAGGTGGGAAAGTGCTGACATTATATCACAGGGGAAAAGCACTCTTGAGAAAAAAAGATCTGCTGTAAATGTAGTTTCCTGGAACACGGGCGCATTGCAATGTTGGTCTCGCTCATTAGAAATGCCATGCACAGGACATAAATCAAGGCCCGTAAAACCTTTCATTGCCACACAACACTAAATTACATACTCGCTGGTTTGCTACACGGATCCTGTTTAAACATTGTAATTTTACTTTATTCACATTGAATCTATGCAGAGTTTTACAATCCATAAACATATAAAAAAGTTAATAAATGTCAGAATTTGCATTTGAGGGTGGGAAAAAAAACACCCCATTACATTTTTGCAAATATCAATCTATGAACCTTTCAACATTTCATCAAACAAAATGCTAATTGTACCTTTAGGAATTTAGGAGACAAGTGACAAGAAATGAGATGCAATGTCCTTTAGAGTCAGGAAATCGTCTGTGCTGGAATACATTAAGCAGAGGACTGTTTTTCCTTTTTCCTTGTATCCTGTCACTGAGCAGTGACAGGATATTTAATAACTTACATTCCTAATGTTTTCTATAGGCTGAGGTGTAATTGCACTTGAGGAGAGAAGACCAGTCTTGCCTTTTTACTCTTCATTTTGACATTTCTCCAACCTATAAAGTGAACCTGACAAAGCAAAACAAACAATCATTCATTGTTTTGCCACAGATCACTTATTCTAAAAAACATGACTGTAGATGGTGAAAAGATGGAGGTACTGACACCATGGCTATTCTTTTTTTTTTTTGTTCACTTTTGGTTTTGACTAAACGTTCAGAAAAATGAACAAATAATTACACAGATGTTTATACAGTTTTTCTCTTTTAAAGTAAACAGGCTAATGCACCAATGCATGTAGCAACAGCATACAATGACGTCAAGTATCCTTTTAAAGGCAGCAAAAAAGTTGGAAAAAATAAAATCAGATGCCAATCAAACAGGATGACTGCATAATAACTTGTCCAAAGTGTGATATAAGCAGGAAAGTATAGTGTAAGAATTTATCAGATGTCCGGAAACAAAAGGTGTACACATCAATTTTTATCGTTGTGATATCATTTACACTTCTGGAAGGTAAATTTCTGACCTATATTCCTTACTTCCTCTTACATCAATTTTGCTGGATTGACTTTATTTTAAGTGAATCTCTCAATTCCAAATATCCCCTTATACATATCCACATATGAATACAATATGTTGACATATGAGGTTTCAAGAAGCCAAAAAAAAAATCAATTAAGTATCTGTAAAATTGATGGATAATCACATAAAAACACATCACATAACAGACTTACAGCTGAAAAATAATAAACAAACATAAACAAGCATGTTGGGTAATTTACATTGTGTTACCTGTTTTGTAACCTGTTTCCTGTGAACTTCCCTGCTCTGATGATGTTGAAAGACACTGAGAACTACCAGTCAAATTCGTGCTTACAGTGTCAATAAAAGAAACCCTTGTACAGAGGGGAAAAAAAAACTTCTGTAATATGCATTGTATTGTAAGTAAAAAGCTTTCTATCAAAACAAATAGAAAGCAATGCAACAAAACCATTTAAAAACAAACAAAAGCCTCCCAAAAAACAACTGCAGCATGTGAGCATGGATGCTAGTCTGCTAAAAGCACTGGTATTCGTTTGTTTCTCCAACAGCAGTACACCTGTGTTCCCTCCTCAGCCATGTCAGCATAGTTAAGGGGTAAGTCAGTAAGTTTTTCTTCTAAATTTGATCTTTTTCATCATCATCTGAGGATTGGGAGGATGATGAGACTGTGTGGTATGCCGGGTACACTGGACATCCCCAGCATTTGTATTACAGAAGGTTTATATGATTTTGAAAAAAATAGTGATTTAACTTATGGTGGAGTGTTGCTTTGCATTGAATATAGTCAGAAAGAAAGATATGCTGAATGCACCAGCTGCATCCCAGGTTAGTTCCTGTCACTCTGAGTAATATTGTGTCATTTTGAACTGTGTGTTTTGAAGTGTCGAAAGGACAGTCTTGATTTTCTCACTTGTTCTCTTTTTTTTCCAGTTGAAATTGCATGAGTCACTGGACAAAATTTATAGACTAGTGTGTAGAAGAGGGTCCATTATCTTTTATATATATATATGTGTTTGTGTGTGTGTGTGTGTATATATATATGTATATATATAATATATATATATATATATATATATATATATATATATATATATATATATATATATATATATATATATATATATATATATATATATGTGTGTGTGTGTGTGTGTGTGTGTGTGCGTGTGTGTGTGTGTGTCTCTGTGTGTGTGTGTGTGTATGGTTTACTATAAGGCAGATACCTAATCCTTTTTATTACTACAATCATTAATTGGATATGATGATTAGATAGCACTCAATAAAGTACAATCTTAATTGTAGTGTTACGTGTTTAAGATATACATTTTTATAACATTATAAAACTTTTTAATATGTATGATAGATAGTGTTGTAAAGTAAATATTTAAGAACATTCCCACACATTATTGAATATATTACATGAATTGTGTAGTATAGTATTATTAATGTATCTCATTTTTATCACTGCTAATCTTGCCTTTTTTTCTCTCAATATTAGTTTACTACTCACTTATATCTTCAGGTTTTTTTGAATGAATTATTTACTTGCTAGAAACTGACGTTGTTGCTGCTGATGCTGCTGCTGCTGCTGCTGTAAATAAAGTGGTTTAAAATGAACTGAATGTATGCGCTCCTCGTCACCACAGGTCATTTATTAAGCTGATTAGATCAGAATGTGATATCTCACACCAGCGCTTTAAAGCTTTGCATTCAGACTTTTAGTAACTTTTTTTTTCAGATTTTAAGTAAATCAAAACAACTGCAGAAACTGGATGTCATCGGTGATGACAAATAATAATACTTTTTCTTAATTTTTTATGAAAAATAGAATGTTAAAACAGTAGTGTATTTATATGATTCTGATCTTTATCTTATAAGTTGGAACAACCTTACGCTTTAGTACTCAAACTGCAATCCATCTGGGGAAAGCAGCAGCATTTGCTATAAAATGATTCAGCTTGCAGTAGATCACAGTGCACTGGTGGCTTGATAAACTATGCATCTACTGTAACAACAATGATTATTCATGTCATTCTTCAAAGGTCCTTGAGAGGATCTCAATGCAGTAGCAAGAAACCTTTCGTATTAATTCAAGCTTGGCTAAGATTGTACCATCTGGGTCTTTTTACTTGATGATTAATGCCAAAGAGTTGATTGATATGCTCAAGAGTAGTTTTATAAACAAGTATTTCAGAGCTAAATGGCACACAAATCCATGGGATAAACTCAATCAGAGCATCTAATTTGTGTTCTTGGTAGTAAAGCCCACTTATGTTTGCTCACAACAATCATCTAGCAGATGCACAAATATGGGGATTGTGTGATTAACATAACATGTTTCTTCCAGAGAAAAAAGA
This sequence comes from Fistularia tabacaria, assembly GCA_901007705.1. Lineage (NCBI taxonomy): Eukaryota > Metazoa > Chordata > Actinopteri > Syngnathiformes > Fistulariidae > Fistularia > Fistularia tabacaria. Next base: position 9,664 of record CAAKHD010004775.1, read on the forward strand.
ATCCAACAATTGTAAGATGCCTCCAGTTATATGTACATAAGGGTCATCATTTGTTTCTAAATTAACTTACTAGTGGTGCTGCATGATTAACAATAGCATGAGAATTAATTACTGTTCAACACTGTGCAGATTAACAACAGCAAACTTTTCTCTCTATAACACTAGTGTTTGTTCTACATATTATGGCTTAGCAAACAAAATTAACTTTGTAATCCTTCTCCTCCTCACATTCTCTTGGTCTCTTTCAAAGTCACAACACTTGCTGCAAATATCAGACAGGAAGTATTGGAGGATTCAGTGGATTCCACCCTGACACAGAGGCATCACACAACAGTGACCTCTACAGGAACTCACAATGCATCAAATGCAGCTCAACTCTGCACTGCTGTAATAAATACATCTGTGTGACTTGCACGTGTCAGGATCAAGAGTCTCAAAATAAAAGCATTGACCAACAAATGTTCGGGCTGTGTTTCAAACATTAAATGTCATTTTGCTATGCTCGTATTTAGAAATTCTGTTGCAACGGCAATAGCCCACAGTTGTTTCCCTACTTCCTGGTGATAACAGAGTTCTAGTTTTATAGCCAAATTCATTTTTCATATTGTTATTGAATTACTCAATAGGATACCTATCAGCTTTTCCAAAAGCACAAATGCTCAGATTGGGTGCATACAATAGTCTATTCATTACAAATATTAACATTTTTTTATTCTTGTGATTTAACATTTTTCATCTTTCATTCATTAATAATGGTATTGTTTATTTCAGTTTCTCTATAAGCTGCCTATGGAAGTATATCATGATGCAAATAGATATTGTAGTGAAGGGAGGCCTATACTCCCGTCTCTCAATCACTCTGCTTCTGGCTGAGCACAAAGCAACATCCTGGGCAGTATCTGTGGAGGGGTAAGGGGAGGGGATGGAAAGGTGCCAAGCCACACAGACACCAGCAAAATGCAGGATCATAGAAGAGGGAGGAATGAATGATGCTTCGATAAGGGACAAAGTAAAGAGGGCAGACCAAACAGGAAAAGTAAGAGGAGAGACGGTGCGGGGCGTTGCCTGCCTGAGCAGGAAAATGTGCTGATATGAATATGATGTATTCTTCTTTGTCTTTTGTTGCAAAATGTGTGAGTGCATGTGTGTGTATGTGTGTGGTGCATGTCTTCGTTTGTTTAGTTGTTGTAATAACTGTAGCAAACTGGCCGTGATCAAAGTCAAAGTCAGCTTTATTGTCAGTTTCTCCGCATGTACTGGACATACAGAGAAATCGAGAAGACGTTTCTCACAAACCCATGCGATGAGCTTCCAGTGTAATTTGTGCATGTAAATCTATTAAAAACCTGTAGTTTTCACCGTATAATATTTAAAAAGAAAATAAGAAGAACAAAAACAAATAAATCAAGCTGTAAGGTGAAATGTGTGGAGTCGCTTCAAGTCCAACACATTAGAACATTATAAAATATGTACAAATTAGGAAAACTTCATCAGTTTGACAACACATGCAGAGCATTTGGAAAACACGCTGCTGAATTTATGCAGCACAGTATGAAGAGCTGCTAAATGTGCACACTGCACATTAAGATAAAAGTGCTGCAAATGGTTCAGGGCCCCATTTAAGTGTTTCCAAGGGACACAAAAGTGATACATATCCAGACACCCTTTGCAAGTCTTTTTTTTTTCTTTTTTTATTTTTTAAGTTACAAAGCTCCAAGGATCCCTTTTGCCAGTGTCTACTTTTCTAATAATAATTATCACGAAATGACCTGGACTTGACTGACGGCCATTCCTCCCTAAAGAGTTTACAATTTTTAGCTCCATCTCATATGAAAAACTTGTCATACTGAAATGTAAACAGCCTTCTAAGGGATTTGGAAAAGGTGTTACAAACATTGATTAATCATCATTATTCATTTGCATGCTTAAGCTTTTCAGCAAAAATTTAGCAAATGAAATGGTCAGAATTTACGAAACAGATTATGTACATGGATTGGCTTCACGATGGCAATAGATCATAACATCAACCTGACAAGAGGTGCTGTTTATTTTCTATGTATGTATTTAGCTGCAGGATAATGCAATTTTTTTTAATTGTTTTTTAATTATATCTTCAATAAAAATTATTACATTTCATTATGGAAGAAATCCTTGTTTTGGGGATTATTTTTTGATTTAAAGAAAATAACGCTTTACCCTTTACAATTTCCAGACATTTAATGGTTTGATTTTCATATTTGTTGAGCAAGAATTTTGTGTCACATGGTGACTGCCAATTTATTTATATTACACTTCATTGCAGACAGCAAAGTACTGTATTTGTACTTGTGTGGTGGAGAGGCCGACTGTTTGGTTTGGGTCTTTTAAGCTGCTTCACCGGAGGTTTTTCATGTGCTTCAAAGAATGGCTTTGTAAAGCGACACACTGGTTTTTCACTTGAAGCAAATAAATATTACATTGTAGAATTATATTCACTGAATTTGATGAAACAGGCAGTCCAGGTAATCACACAAGTGGAGGTGTTAGCCTGGAAATGAATGTGTAGGATGAAATATGAGGTTAGGAATCTGTTCAGATAAACCTCTTCATCGGTAACAATGTTAAAAGAAAATACACTGCTAACTCCAAGTTACTACATATGTCTGTTTCCAATATTTTTTATTTATATAACTCAAAATTTACTTGATTGAGTACCAGAGCTCCATCCTCCAATGGGACTGTGTTTGCAAATGACATGTCCAGTGCTGCAAACACATCGATAATGATCTGGCTTCATTCACAACATTTGGAAGAAGTGGAGGTGTGTGTTCCATTTTTATATAAGGGCTATGTTAGACCACAACATTATCGTTCATTTGAAGTTATATTTACAGCCACATGGGTAAATCGATTCCCCCTGCCCATAGTTTCTCTGCTGCCAAGTGCTGGAGGAAAAACAGGTATAAATTAAACTGCAAAAAAAAAAAAGCAAGAAAAGGGAACGATGACCAAAAGGTCCTGAAAATAGTATGAGTATATCAGAAAAAATATTGCAAGTTGTTTGGCTAAAACTAAACATTGAAGCTCAGTAAAGAGGATCAGCACGGTCAGGGGATAAAACCAGTGTCCCAAGATAACACACTGACATTTGATACACCAGGATGAGAACTGCAGACAACAGCCTGTTAACTAAATCCAGCAGTTTGCACAGGATGCAAAGAATATTTCTGCACTTCAAGTCTCTTGGTGGATGTTGAATACTCTTATGACCACTTAACTACACACACTTCTACAGCCTAATGTGATTCAGTGAAACAGCGTTCACATAAATACCACAAAGATGCTGATGTTCAGTTCGATTTAGGCTGTCAGGTAGTCATTTGACTATATTTGTCACTGAGGTTGATATTTCTAGTGTTGTTGAACCACATTATATTAAGAGGTGTTTCTAATATTTGCATACGTGAGAGGGGCAAAATATTAAAACCACATTTCAATGAATTGCACTCCTGTTCTACCACCCCACATTTCCTTGCCGAGCACTACATTGTGCAGGTACAGTATATGAAGAGGCAGGTGAGTGTATGACACTTCAGAAACACAGGTGGCCAAAACTGTGCCTGACTTCCCCTTGTGAAAAACAAACAGCTGCTTCTCCACCAACATGCTTACAACCTGCCTCCCCCTCTTCTTCCTCCTCCTCCTCCTCTTCCAAAGCGTACTTTTTCACTCAAAGCCCCTACTCTTTCCCATTCTATTTCAGATATCTTCAGATTTCAGATAACAAGTCCACATACGCAGACTAACTAACTAGAGCGGGGGATATAATTCCTTTGCAGGCAGCGATAAACCTGAGCAACAATTTCACCGCAGTGCTATGCATCTGAAATGAATATGCAGAGTGAATGGATAAAAAGGTTAATTAACCACCACTGAGGAGCAACAGATTTGACTTAAGTTTGATATGTAGAAGTAGAAAAAACAGTTCCTGCACTGATGCATTCCTGGCACAACTGCAAACCTTAAAATGCTAAATTAGTAACTGAGAAGAGCCAGAATAGGAAAAAAAAAACATAATCGGCCTGTTTTCCCACACTAGGGACCAAGAAAACACAGGCTATGTTGTAGCCCCCTTTTTTACGACAAGAGTTCTCCTTTATGTATTCAAATTAACTTCAGCTGCAGAAATTTTTCCCAAGAGACACTATTGTCCTCCTGCATGTCCCTTGGGTTTCCCATCGCTTAGGAACATCTCTTTGCCCCACACATTTTATCCCCCCACCTGGCAGACAGACTTTCATTGAGCACATTTAAATAGTTCATTGGAATATAATGGGAATTAAAACGCTTTCGGAAAACTCCATTGAAGGAGAGGAATTTAGTGGACTGAGTAGTATTCCTTTCGACAGTCTGAAACAAATGTAGTGAATAGCCTCAGTGGTTTCACCCTCGTGAATAATAACCTCAGTTGTGTTATTGTGTGTGAAATTAGAGATTACACACATCTCTCCCTCTCTTTGTCTCACTGCATTCAGGAAACTTAAAATAGAAAAATGTTATACTGATGGTTGAGTTACAATTGGAGTTACAAATGTACGAACTCTATACTTTCATAATGACGTAGTCCAGATGCTTCAAAAGGCACGTAGGTCTGCTCTAGTGAACTTGAATGTTTGGTCCTTGGTGCATAAAGTGGGCATAAAGCCAGCTCTATAGCAATGAGGCTGTACTGAATGACAAAAAAAGCCGGAGGCATTGCCGTTGATACATTAACACAGGAGAAGATGAAGAACTGAAATAGAACAAATAATAAAAAAGCAAAACACCGATTGTCTGGTCTTCTAGTTTGACAAGTCTTTCCTGGTGATATGTTGATTTATAGTTAAAAGGTTTAGATGTGTAACATTTAGGGTGCAGATAAATTAAACAAGGCCGTGTGGACTCACTGTATATCTCCGAGGGGATCTGCTAGAAGCTCTCACAACAGAAACATCATCACATAACCACTTTTGTGAAAGTGATTCCAAAGTATTTCAATATTATCATATCTATTCACTGCTAGCACGATTCAAATAAGCTCAATGGCATGCTCGCCTCTACAAAACTATCCCACAGGGTTCTAATAAAACAGTACAATTTCCCACTCTCAATTCTCCCTCAGAAACATACCAGTCTGCAGCTCTGTGATCTGCGACAGACAAAATGAGACGCAGCAGCTACAACAGAACTGAGACTGTCAGAGTATTCCCTGTGCTCCTTGAATAGATAATGCTTTCCGTTCACATTCCTTTATTCTCTCAAAAAGAATGCATCAGAGGCCAAACATTAATTCTTCTCGTCATATGGAGGAGCTACAGTACGCAAGTGGCATACTACGTTGAGGTTTTGAATGATTAAGGGAACACATAAAGGGGATCTTGCGGTGCTTTGAAATTTCTGCAGAGTTCTTCTGAGTACTGTCAACTTATTCCCTACTCTGCAGGAGACTTGATGTTAAAAGACAACATTAATGAAAGCTCTGTAACAGGTAGAGACAGAGGGATTAATGCAATCTAAACACAGCAAGCCTCTTAGAAGTGGCTCAGGTTTGCAGGTGAGGAGGGAAACACTTTTCCACACTTTTTGTCTTTCCCCCCCACCATGAATCTCTTTTAAAGAAATGCCAATAGATCTGATTGGCTACTACTTTATTCCCCAGCTCCTTCCCCAGGACCATAAAGATGCACATGTGGGGGAATCACTTCAAGGAATGACATTGACTGGGGAAGTGCTGACTTGCACCACTGTTTGTCTTTTGATGTGAGAGATCAAATCAATGTACACGGCATTCTCTGGGCAATATGCAGGCAGATTAGCATTAGCCTGAAGGTGCCTGCTTGCCCTCAATCATTAGCGTTTACTTCTGGCTCTCAAAATAATCAGGATTCACTCAGCACTGCTGTGCACCACCTTGACGGACGCATAAAAACATTTAAGATGGAGGGTAATGTAAGACTGTCATTATGAGCCTAAAACCGAAGCCATAGACACTGGCTGACAGTGGCATTTGTTATTGGTGTGAGCTGCATTATTTGTCACTGGTCTGTTGTGCAATGGTGCCTTCAAATGGAAAATACCACCATGAGTTCTCCTGAGACCCTAAGTCAGATGGATTGAATGCTCTTGAACACTGATAAAGGTTGATTTCAGGTTGTGGCAACATTACAGAGAGCAAACTAATGCAGAGTAATTGGTATATTTTCTCCTGTCAGAATCCAGGAAATAACATTAAACTCTAAAGTTTGCAGCACCAGGGGAAAAGCAGCACAAGTATTGATTTGAGTAAATTATGAAATTAACTACCAACTTTCTCACAAATAGATATTCTCACTGTAAAGGAAACTACTTCTGGCTAAAACGTTGACATTCAAAGGCTTAAGGATTTTGGCAGTGCATTTCTACCACATTTGAATTCATACTGTTTGCCTGTAACTTCATGCTAATGATCAAAGTTTGGAAGGGTGGGTGGTGGGTGAAAGAGGGGGGGTCTCCTGAGTGCAAGTTATGAAGATAAGATGAGGAGAGAGAGGGAAGGAGAGAGAGGGAGAGAGAAAGTGCTTTGCTGCCCTGCTTTGAACACTTACACTTTCCAACAAGCTTTGTTTTTTAATTGGCTGAAATTAATCTTAGGGATGTAGATGTCTGATTTGCATTCATTAAAACCCAACCAAAAGAAGTCATGCTTAATTCCAATCAAATTTGCTTAATTATGCATGGCGAGAAATTCCCAAATGAGCTGTGGATTTTTGTTAGACCCTTTTTTTGTTTCCTATAGCAAATAAAATGTAATGAAGCTGTCTTTTTGTGTTTTACTGAATGGTGAGGAGCATATGAGGAGCACCTTGAGTCTGAGCTGAAAACAATATTACAGCTAAAGTAATTATAAGAATCTGCATTTTTCATTGTTAATTGTGGATGTCAGCATCATTAATTTTAATTTACGGCAGGCAATAAAATTAAGAATACTTTGTGCTGATGTTTTAAATCAAGCCTGTGAAGGGGACACATAATGCAACTTAAATCTGGAGCAGTTATTGATTGGGGTGGATGGTCTTTTCTATGAATCTTAAATAGGCAGATGCTGGAAATCTGCTTGAGACTTCACTTTTAAGAGCTAACTCTAGCACAAGATAGCACAAGTGTAATGCAATTAAAGAAGTGTCAGTTTAAGCACACACACACACACACACACACACACACACACACACACACACACACACACACAAACACACGCACGAGCACGCCCAACCAGAAAGCTGCATAATAACACAATGATTTTGAACCAGATAACAGTGATTATAGAGATGTGAATCTAACGAACTTATAAGGACACACATGAGAAAAAAAAAAAGCAACTTTTTTTTTTTGTCCTCTTGTTTTGATACTGTGAGAATCAGTAATCAGATGAACATCCACAAACTGTTTTCACAGACACTGTGAAAACGGGTTGGAGAAGTTTGATGTGCAAAACAGTACAGTACAAGGTCTACAGGGGATGACATTATGTGTTTCTGCTCCAACACTTGATTTATAGCTTCATTTGGATCACGGCTGTACGAAACATATCCTGCTGCAGCAGGAGCTTTAGTGCATTGTAGTCTGAAAACAAAGGAAGAATAAAATTGATCTTTCTGGACACACATGGAATCAATGCATGACTATTTCCTGTTTCATGGCGTGTTAGTTCAACTGCTACTTGTTTTACAGAGGAGCAAAGGCCTTCAGAGTTCAGTGAGAACTCGTGATGATGTTATTCCACATCCACAATATAAGACGATGTCTGTTTCCTGTCCATGCCTTCCTGTAAACCTTCATATCGATATTTCAGTGTGCCTGTTTACTTGATATTTAACATTGCGAAAATTCCTTTTCAGACGGTGCCTTTTCCGTTGTATGACATAACTAGCTAAACAATTAGAATCAATTCAAACCTCACATCTTAATGCATATCTAGATTTGGTGAAATTATCCGCGCCTTACAATTGTTCCAAAGGATGTGTTTGTACCTGCCGGGTAAGTGTTTGCTACATAAAAATACTCTACGGTGATGTTCAATTGTTCTCCTCTGGCTGGCTGTTAGCCAGTAACCCTTCATGACACATGGAGCTGCTACACTATCAGCTCCCCTCTCCTCTTCCTGTCTGTGTTCTTGGCGGTGACTGAAGCAAGTCACTTTAATGCAACAATGATGGTGATTTCACTCTGCTTATCGAAGCAAGTAAGTACTTAAGCAGCTGCTTGTACTTTGATCCAATTTACTTCCTGAACGTGTGCTTCCTCATGCACAGTAAACAGACTTGACTCCGTTGTCATTAGTTCAAAGCCGAAGCGAATACTTCACATTATTATTGTTGCTTGATTTTCCTTCTGATTCACACAGTTGCTCAGTTAACAGAAGTCACTCAACTTACCTGATAGATCCTCTATGTACAAGCACATTTTCAATCTGTGCACTATGACGATGGCTGTAATTTAATATTGGCAGCAGAGTTCTTGAGGTTGAATGCAGAAGCCATATGTTGAATATTGCAACCTTTAACATCATTGTGCACTTGACTTGTCCCCAAGGACAGGAGAGATAAAAGATGATCAGTGAGAAAATTGATAGCACTGATTTAATAAACATCCTCAAAATGATCTGTGTGACCTGCAGGTAGCGTGGCAGTCACTCGAACTTCACCTGGGTTAAAGAATCAAGTGAGATGATTCATTTGAGTGACTGAGGTAGTTGAGTTTGATGGATCATTCCTAAAAGCATCATTGCTAATCTTCAGCTTCTCTTTTTTAGGTTATTCACAGATCAGTGAGTTTTCCGGCTAATCCTGGACCTGACGCTGCTCTTGTCTGTGTACATGGTATTCATCATACTCTGACAGGGAGAGTCCTTCAGACGACAAATAACCTTCAGAGAGAGGAGGCAGGCAAGCAGTAGGTGTGCAGTTATTTTGGATACATTGCACTGTGGAGTAGGAAAGCTGCATGGGGAGATGTATGGTGTCCTTGTTGGGCGCAGAGAGATGGACCCCTCTGCGTTTCCTAGCATAATCATTCTGAGCCTCAGCCATGCCTTCGACAACTCAATCAGACAGCCCTCTACCTGTAAAGTGGCTGGGTTGATTTGATTGCCATTTTTATTGGATCCCGGTCACATAAATCAAACCAATGGGGACGGCTGTACAGACGTGACCACTCGTCATTCGCTAGTAGCCTTGGAAACATTGTTTCGGGGGCCGCTTGGCTGTCATCGGAGGTAAATCAGGGGTCTGAAGTTTCTTTCCTCCAATGGGGAAGCACAGAGTTAAATCATTTTGAAAATTGATGTCACTGTGCTCAAGTGTTTTCACCTATCCCTTGAATAGAGTCCCATCAACTGGTGACAATGTCAGCACTTTTACCCTTCTCTCAAAAAAAGGAACTTGACTCTCCTAAGCTTTAGTGGTCTGCTTTAGCTGATAAAAACTCTTTCATTTTTTACCGTCTTACAATACAGATGTATTTTGGCCCCTCCCAATAACCATAAAGTTTAACTTGCAAATATGCATCCAGCATTATGTGGACCATGAACAGCCAATAACGCAAGTGCTATTTTACCTAAACTTTCTTGGCAGAAAAAAGATCTTCTGAAAGAAAGTAAACTCATCCTACCTGCCTTTGAAATTTGAACTCCATTGTTCATCACTACACACAGTCTGGTGAGCTATTTGATTCAGCGGTGAGCTGATTAAGTCTCTCATGTCCACCAGCACCTACAGTAGGAACATATTATATTAAATACAGGTAGCTAATTTCCTCCTCTGCATCGGTGAGTGGGGGTTAGAATGAAAGTGATGTAAAATTAATTTAGACCTCTAAAATTTTTATCACACAGAGGCTATTTTGGTTCTCATGATGACAAGTAATAGGAGGTTGTTGCTTATAACCTCACAATATTACCACAGTTGCCCGTGGGGCTTTCAGGATCAATTTCATTCAGTATAAATATCACTTGATCTGTAAAACAAATTAGAAATAACAAAAGCTATAAAAATGCATGCGGGCTCTATTGAGATGTCCCTACTAGCAATGTGTCAAGACTGAAGACATTAATGATACAAGGAGGAGAGAAATTACCATCTAGGATACGTCCGGACCAGTAAACTGGTAAACAAGCTGGCTGTTAGAAGTGGGGATGATTTGAATCAACAAGGGTGAACAGATATGGATACTCGGCGCATTAGTGTTAATAGGAATAGATTATGGAGGGATTTCGTGGAGTGACCTTCAGTTCACTAATTGAAATAGTATTCCGAGTCAGCAGTGGAGTAATCAACTTAAACACAGAATCATAAATCATCATGAATAGCGCTGTCACAACCAAGCCATTAGCCTCGTGTTTTTTTCCCAGCAACCTCATGAAAATATCTGCCACACAGATCCGTAGGTTAATAGGAACAGAAATGGCATTTAGAGTCTATTTGGATCAAATGTACTATGGGGTTGAAAGTAGAACTTTGCTAATTTGCAGGTAATGTGAATTGATGTAGTAAGACTTGGAGATAGTTCGGGCAGTGAGTCAACACAGTCGTTCAGTGGAGGAACATGAGAGCACGATAAAGCCTGGATCATACCACTTGCCGTTGGCAAGACGATCACGTGACCTTAAGGTCCAGCAGCAGCAAGATCTGTTATCAGACAGGGATTAGGCAACCATACAGGGTTTGTGTGACCTCTGTCTTTTGTTATAAATTGCAGCTGACAAAAGCACAATAAACCTGGCAGCACGCTTCCTCTTTCTAAGAATGCACAGGGGCCAAATCAGGTGATCTTCAACAGTCCGACTGGTTCTCCACTGCTGCTTTATTAACTCCTCCTCGCTTTCTTCAAGTTTATTTACTTAATATCATTTAATGCCACATTCCTTTCAAGTATCAATGCAAAGTGGTTCGTCAAAAATTACATCTATATTAATATCAACAAGTGCCCTGTGGTAAATAGCTTTTTAATTGCAACTAAAGTGAACGAATTAGATACTAAACAGTCGGTTAGCGTCAATAAAATGTCTTTCACACAACAATACACAGAAAACTTGTCAGAAATGCTGATAAGAGGGCCGATCCTGGGCGCTTACACGGCATTAATCAAATAGCAGGTCTAATTAAATGTGCTTTAAACAAAGCTTTTTTTTCTAAATGTTGCTCAGGTATGGCAATAATTTTTGATCAGCCAAGCCTGGAAGACAAATAATTAGAACTGCCAGAGCGGCCTGATGAGTGATGTCAGCATCTCCGAGTGACCTTCCCCTGCTAATTAATTTTCATTCCAGGGAAAAAAAGACCCCGTTGTTGCACATTATTAATTGAGTTCATGAAAAGATGCACCTGATTAATTTTTGTTGATAATACTTGTCATTCTGTTCGCCGCTCATAATCATTTTATGGGTTTTCATCTTAGTGTTTTTCAAAGTTGATCTAAGTCATCTTTACTGGAGATTAATTTATCTAAAGTAATGCAGTCCTGTCCCGAAAGACAACAGGGCCTCAGTCTATCTCATTTAGATGCCTGGATGGACACACTATCTCTTTTTAACAGTATATTCTTATTTGTAAAATAGTGCGCACACTCACACACACACACACACACACACACACACACACACACACACACACACACACACACACATACAGAAGACATCATGATAGTAGAATCATTTATACTACCCCAAAATAATTAACCTTTTAAATACACCATGAAACAGATACTGTATGTAAAATATATCAGCAATCAGACACTTTGTGACACAAGAACGTCAACTTGTGTATGCAGATAAAAGTTAAGCTATTTTTACAGGGGACGTGTGAAGGTCTACTATTTTAAGGGGAACATACCAAAACTGCCACAAAAACTCAAGCAATGGATAACACAAAAACAACAATAACAATAATCATAATTAATTTGTTTTTTTATGGCCTCACAGAGTTTTAAAGTTTAGGGAAGTTAACAGATATAGGAAAACAGATTTAGGAAAACATTTTTTTCTTAGAAGTCGTTAAACATCAATACAAGCAAGGGGCAATGCTGAAGCATGTCCCTAAACTTATAATCAAACTATGAAACTTTCAAATTAGAAGCACAATATTAAATGCAATAGGATGAACTATATAACTAATATATTTATCTTAAAATCAAATTACTGAAACATTCCGTTTTTTTAAATCAATAAAATACTTTTAACTTTAGAAAATATTCAGGTAAGAATTCTTTGAAAATCAGAGGCAGTATTCTCAATATTCAGAAGTAATAAAGAACTGAAAGAACCCTATTTGGTGCTTTTATGGGACATGTTAGAATATTTAAAATAAAGGTTATGCATGTCACCAGCTGTCCTACAAGGTAAATCAATTTTAAGAAAGACTCCTATATTTGAAGGAACAAGATAATTTGCCAGTGAATTATTTTTAAGAATATGTTGCACCTGATCACTAAAAGATAGTGCCTCATATCAACCTCCAATTGGAGGACAGTTTGATGTATTTAGACAACTGATATATGAAAGACCTCAATGCAGCATCGGGGCAGGGCCTTCAGTGAATGTCAAACAAAAGCCGCTTAGTGTCACTTGATGCCAAAAACTGTGGGACAGCCAGGCTCAGTCTGCTGAACTGTGGGCCTGTTGAGCAAAAACACTTGAGACTTTTGCCTTAAGTATAAGGTTTAGCCCTGGAGTACTATAACTTTGATTTATCAATTTAATATTGAAAGAAAGAAAGACCTTCACTGTCACATTCAGTTATACACAGAGTACCAACAATGGTAAAACAACAATCACCATGTGATTACATCAGTGAAATTTGAACACTGCATTGAACTCACCATGGATGAACCATGAGAAGAAGTTAGAAACTGAACAGCGCCAGGGGAGCAGTTAGGGGCTCGGCGTCTTGCTCAACAGAACTTCGACAGGCTAGCAGGCGCCAGGAATCAAACCAGGAATGTTCGGTTCCAAGGATGACCACTCTGACCCCCACTCTGAGCAGCGCCACCCATATAGAATCCTTAAGAGCTGAAAAATTGTTGGCTCCCACAGGATAATTAAACTTAGTTTTGGATCTCAAACATATCTATAGAAAATTGGATAGCTTATATATTTCTCAAATGAGAGGCTTTTGGAAAAAGTATTTTTCAGGGGTAATGATTTATGCCAGAACTGCAATTCCACAGTTTTGCCACTGCAAGTTTTCATCAAGACACAGTCTCCTGTACTCAGGTTTCTTATTTTATTCTAATAGTTTTACATTAGTGGAGTGTTGCATTACATAGTACCAGTGACCGATGGTCACAGTGGCTGAAAAAATGATATTGTCATGTGATGGAAATGGGTTTTTCCTGGAACTTAGCTGCTCCCTTGTGATTTAAGGCTATGGAGAAAGTAGTGCTCAGGTCCGATTTTCCCCACTGCTGCCAGGTTCCAGGCTTTGGTGAAAGACTTCCAAACCCACACTAACAGAGCAATCTTTGTGGAATTCTAAAAAGTAATGGCCTTGTCAGTACTAATTTAAGTAATGTGTCAACAATTTAGAAGAATTCAATTCTACAGAGCTTTTAAAGAGGACTACTGCTATTGCTATTTTGGGATTCATTGCAAGTCTATAGCTCAGGTAATTAAATTAAACATGAGAATTGTTTTTGACTGTGCTTGTTTAACTTGTTAATTATCATACAGAGGAGAAACCTAACCATCAACTTCATTTAGAATTTGTTCTAGCATTTGCTCTGTCTCCCGGGGGTGATTTAAAACAAAAAAAGCAAGTAAATTTAACCCCTACGCCTTATATTATGCACTTTTAAACGGTATTAAGCGATTATCACACCAATATCTACCCACCATAATGCGGGAGTAGTGGGAATCCCCTGCTTGTTTCCCAGCAACGAGCCACTACCATCTGGGGTTGATGGTAGACAGGGGCACTTGAAGTTGCGTGCCTCATGTCCAGTCTACAGCATTAAGTTGTTTTGGCCCCACAATAATTGCTTTTGTCCTTCATTTTCATGTTTTGTTTTCTTCCAAAAAGCTTGATTTGATTGTCTTTTAGTGCAGGGTACTTGGTCTTTGTGTGGATGAAGTTGTTCTGAAGGTTTCATGGTTTCATTAGCCAGCCGTTAGCCGTTCACCGCATATTAAGCAAAGTGGGTGTGGGGCGTGTGAATCACCTGTTAGGATGAACCCATCGTTTAAGTAAGACTTGGTATTTTCTTTTAAAGGCAGCTTTCTTTTTGCTGGTACCCTAAGACCCCTCTGATGTCTCATCGTTGACTCTTTCTCCGTTTTCAAATAATTATAATAATATCAATAATTGTTTGCGAGCTTTGCCGACTGACTGATGCAGTGCAATCGTCCTACGACCACATCAAGTAGGCTCAAGGCACAGGCGGAAGTGGCATTTTTCAAAATAGAATAGCCGGAGCTCAAAACAAATGTGAAATATTTTGGATACAAAAACTGTCTTTAACTGAGAAATAAAACGCATGTTGACTTCTATTTTTATGAGGAAATCCCTCACAGGAACTCAATCCCCAACTGCCAATCAATGCCGCAAAGGGAGCCATTTTCCTGAGATATGACATTGTCACTAGCAACAGGGCCAACATAGTTTGCTCTCAAAGTTGGGGAACTCTTGGAGGTAAAAATGAAATCTTTTTTGAATTCGGACTCCAGAGTACAGGGCGACCACTGCTGCAGCCATGGCTTCTTCAGACATGAGATCGAGGTGGAGCCTCACATCCCTCATGCAAACCTCTTGAGGAACAAAGTTTTATTAAAAGACAAGATGTGAATAAAAATGATCCCCTTACGAATTATACCTTAAAAATCAATTAATTTAAAGCTCTGTGGAGAAGCTATATTAAAGACATTTCTAAGAGGCAGCTGATCAGCTGTGTTCACCCCTATTCTTAGAAACAAGAAAATGTTAGCAGGCTCAGCATCACCTCTGATAACGCTGAATGTATAATTCATTTTATATTTCAAACTTAAACACTTACAAAAATAGCTTTTCCCCTGGCCAGGTGGCTGCCTCTTCATCCAACAGTGATTCACCTTTGACAAATAAAAGGCTCTGAGCTGTATTCTCAAACTTTCTCGAAAAAGTTTATGAATAGGTGCTCCAAGCTCTGCCTAAGTATAATCAGTATGATACTTTCATTTTTATAATATATCTAGGTTGAATACTGAATATGTCTCTTTTGCATTGGAAGACCTATTGTATGTTTAACTCGTGATCTATTCTGGCGAATATCGATTTTTATCATTTCAGTGATTGCTACCAAGTAGAAAATATAAAATCAGTGTTGACTGACCATTTGATCCATCAGCAATAACAGTAGCTGAACAACATAGACAATTCTTCTTCAGTTTAATTAAGCATGATTAAAAACACATTCAGTGAGGTAAATTTTGCGACGGCGACTCAAAGTTCGCCAAGAGGCATCATGGGACGATACAGTGCCACAGATTAATGCCTGCCCTCTTCTAATTCTGTACTGAAGGTGTTGTAATTGTTCATGTCAACAGCCTGTGGTGGAAAGGCTGGAGTGGACCTACAACATCATGGCTGCACTGCTGCATTTTTCCAGTTGTCAAAAGTAATTATGATAGGTTCACATTTATTGCTTTATATTGCCTAATGCCACTGGGAGTGAGATGTGAGTGCATCTCTAATGACATCCACCGCAATAGTGATCCCTGCACCATGTAATCTGTATCGTCATCATTGTAATTCACTGTCATCACCACGGACATCGGACGATATCGCTACTTCTCCCTGTGACATCTAAATTATGCTCAGAAAACTCGTGTCTGCGCAAATATTTATCGAAAAAAATGTTGAAAAGGATGTGTTTTTAAGTCAGTTTCACATAGAGGCCATTTTACTTGGATCAATGAGACGCTTCAAGCATTTTTTTGTAGATCTTATTATGGTCCACATCGGACAAAACTGTTTTATGGAATCAGAAACTTCACCTAAGATCCCATCAACTTGCCCCTGGGAAGAAATGTGTGGATGTCAAAGTTTTTATACATGGTTTTGCTTTCTTTTGAAGTTCATCCACAAAGTGAAGCTGAAACTTTGTACCATCACCTCATCAGAACAATGACAGCTTTACTCCTCACCCAAATGGCAAAAAAAAAAATCGCAAATCAAGATGAAAAGAAAATAAGTTGGGTAAAGTTTAACATCCTATGTCAGCACACTGGCCTCATTCAGGCTGATGACATGCTGGGAGTTCAGTCAAGCACTCTGGAACGGATGTGCAGCCGCATTTTACCCAGATCCTTCCCCAGTTCAGGAACCTGCTGCAGCCTCAGCCAGTGCTATTCTTAGCAAGTCTATTTATCAGAAGGAGCAAGCACTGACTATTTTTTAAGAAAACTGTACATATTGTTCACAACAAAAGATTACAGTTTGAAAAAACATTTTTGCTTAAGCCATAAATGTGTGTTTTACATACTGTGAATGTGAACTCTACAACTAGGAGTAGCTACTGATCATAGCCTTGTTGTCCATCAGTAAAACAAATTGGACTCCACATTCAAGTTCATTATTTTTGTTCGCTGCAATAGTTGTATAGATAGTAAATGTAAGTCTGTTTTAAATTACCAACAGGTAAACATAATGGAAATACATTAATCAGCAGCAGAGTCAATCATTGTGTTATGGAATAAATATTCAGAAATTTGAAGAATATCTTGGGGATTTCAAGCTAAAAAAATTTGCCATGTTTTTTTGATAGTTGCTGGCTGTATTCAACATCGCATAAGTATTAACATTAAACTACCAGAGCAAACATCATCATTATAATTTTATTTTAATTTTTTTCCGAAGGTGAAACCCAAACGTGTTCAATCATCATTAAATAACAAGACAATCTATAAAAGAAGATAAGATATTCTGAGGATTCATTTTGGCATTTTTAAAGGAGCCCATTTTACCACCAGCCGAGAATAACAACCAGCTCTCAGAGCAGCTCCGTGTCAGCATCTCAACTGGGAATGGTTGTATACGTTTCTGAGATTAACTAAACATTAAAGCTACAGTATATTGCTATTCATGGACTACTTCTAAAAGGAAGCTTTAAAAAGTGAGTTTACTTTTATTTTATGTAGCCAAAAGTCGAGAAAGCCAACTTGTCCCACAGACCAAAGAAACTGTACAATAAGAATGACAGCCTCTGCCCTTAGACCCTTGATATGTGCAAGGAAAAGGTGCAAAGAAAATGAACTGGTCAGGAGTTCACGTCCTCTGTGTGGCACTTCTGACTCAAAGTAAGCAGGTTCCAGGTGGCCAGGTGGATTTCAGTGATCAGCTGAAATTCTTCTATGTGGAGTTTGTGTGCTCTTCCCATGTATTCATGGGTTCTCTTCATGTTCAGTGAAGACTTAATTTTCTGACAGTGTGAACGAGAGATCAATTGGTTGTGTGTCTCTATATGTGGCCCTGTGATTGACAGATGGCCAATGTCAGTATAGACCTGCTCAAGTCCACTGTAACCTTATGCAGGTTATGAATGAATGAATCATGTGTTAAAACACAAATTATCATCTAGTCTTGGCGACTGCTTTAAAACAAATTCAGGGGTGGCTTACTTAATCAGCTCTTCTCGTGATGTATGTAATATATACTGTAGATTGCTATTCAACAGAACATCAGATAGAATACAATACGTCCAATACGTTAACCTTGACTACCTTTTCAACTCAGCAGAAGAACAACTTATTATTGAATTCCTGCATCATTAATCATTTCACATAAATATGAAATCTCTTAAATGAGACATAAAAAAACTTGAACCTACATTAAAGCAATAAAATTACCATAAATCTTGTAATCATTTTAAAAAAGCAAAAACAAAAAAGCGGTGTTCTCCTTTAGACCATGTCAATCTAGGATGACTGCCAGTAATGGCGTTTATATAATATATTTGGTTTAGTTATTGATAATCTATGGAGCAATATATATCAAGAAAAGGCTGTGAATATTCATAGCGCTAAAGATTTTTTCAGGAGCCTGCAAGATATTTATGTGCAATATTTATTTAAGACATATGTAATTTTCCTGAAAGGTCATGATTATCTACAGACATCCTCTTTATTTTGTTATTTTGAATAACTATAATTCTCTTGAGGTCATTAGTTAACCGCACTGAGTACATATAATTTAATTACAGATACTGATTATACATTATGGCTGTTAGTCACACAAACGTAATTAAAGCAGTTGCCTCATATGAATGTACCACATGTCGACAAATCTAAAATCCTGCACTGTAACATTTTTGTTGTAAGTGTGGTATTGTGATTATTAATATTTGACTTGCTTTATTACTGTAAAAAGACAGCTTTGTTATTATCATCTTGCTTTTTTTACTAATGGAAATATTTTTTCAGCCACTGAAGCCTGTTATTTGATGATAAGCTACAATACAGAGAGATGTCTGAATATCAGTTTAGAATTACTAATATAGGGGAAAAAAAAAACTCCACTCTGCTTAATGAAAAAGCATAATTTCTCAGAAGAAGCTGAGAGTCATCTATGAAACGCAAAATGTCAACATGCTGGTACAAATGCAGCCTCTAATGAACATGCTGTCAGAGCGGCAGCATTGTTCTTGACAGCAGAAAATGATGTGAATGGCTTTGCTTGAAATTGTTGTGAAACTATTAATAGATCTATAATTATGGTGCACAAATTGTTGATTTTTTTTTGTCCTGCGGTATTTGATATGCTCAGCACAATGAGGAGATGAATTAGAACTAATAAACAGGTCTCATGATTCTGTCTCTAATTGGAGGATCATTATATCTCTTCCAGAGAGATGCCCACAGCTAAAGCCTTTAACAGCACCATTTCAAACAGGACAAAAAGGCCTTAATGAATACTCCTGTGACTTTGCACCAGCTCCTACAAAGGGAAGCACATATTCTGTTTTTATCTTTCCTGTAATTGTTGGATTGAGGGGCAAGATCAGCCCTGCTTTCCTTACAAATCACAGTAATTAGAGGTGAAATTTAGGTCAAAGAACTGATCTTTGCAAGATAAAGAGCCAAAACGTTAAGGTGGAAGTGGCCTCAAACCGTAGTTGACTGGAAACCTGAGCAGGTGATTACAGTTTAATGATGGCAGCTGAGTTTTTCTTTCTAAATCTGATATTCGTGTGATTTGAAGGCTTCACAAAATCTTTTTCTATTGCAATTACCACACAATAACCAAAGGAGAGCAAATGTAATGCAGGCTTGTGGACTGTGCTCAAGTCTTTGGGTGCCATTTGCTCCCATCACTGGTGCTGATAGAGCCATTATAGAGCGTCGGCAGCTCAGCTCTTGGGTCTCTCCTGTAAATGGCCCTGTTGGATGGGTGAACAACCTTCACATAGCACCATGGCCTCAGAACACTTCACTGGAGCTAATAGGTCATAGCTGTAGATATGGGTGACAAAAGCACAGGTGTTAGAAAAGACTCACAGTGTTTGACATCGCATCTACTGAATTTCAATTGTAAGTCAAATTGTTTCTTTTTCCTTAGTACAATGACAGTAAGATTTGGGAATTTTTACATTGCCAGCATGACCTCCCTACAAATAGAGGAGCCTCCTCTTTATCTATTAGTGACCAATGCGATCACCCTTGGACAGCTTGAAAACTAAAAGTGCTGAAATCGCCTAAATGATGAGCGGAAGGATCTGTGGGGGTTTTGCATATCACACATCCTCTATGGCTTTAAGAAAAAAAAGGTGAAAGAGGTCAGCTCAATATGCATATAATTTGGCGTTACATTCGAAGTATGAGTTTTAAGCTTTTTGATGAAAGACTGCTATGAATAAATGTAATCTTTTCTCTCAGATGTGGTCATTTGCTGAGGGCAAGGAAAAATTCTTTGTACAGTATGCTCAATCTATTAGTATTCCCCATCCCTGTCCCTCGTGACTCATTGTCCTTCTGAAAATGATTCAACAATGTCACTGATTTCAAATATTTATTTACGTGACTAAATTATATCCAACTGTTTTATCCAACTCCCAATCACGAAGCATGATTGTTTCTGCTTTTTTAACGCTCACTCTACCAGTGATTAATGAATGAGAAAAGTTTATGCCACACCAGAGAGGAACTTATTTGTTGAGCAAGGGAAAACACAACGAGACGAGGGCAGCCTGTCAAAGGACTGAACGCCATTCATCTGCTAACCTGTTCAAGGTGTGGTTGGTTGATGTCCTCCTCCTTTGGTGGGGAACATATGTCCACAGCAGCTGTGCCATCGTGAATAGGCAGTGATTGTATGCAGGCTAACTGCATTCCTGGGAGCCAGGCCAAGTTCTGAGTGGAGTGAGCTGTCTCAATTTGATACAAGAATATCGTACATTCCACCTGAATAATGTCTCTTTTCCCCCTGAATTAGTGGCAATTCATTTTGGCCATAATAACATCCAAGTTAACACATATTCTTTCCAAAGATGCAATAAGAGATAATCTGATTCCAGGCATGTAACGAACAGCTGTTAATGAATCATCCTTGTGACAAAGTTATTATAAAATAAATTATTCCTCAACTCATAGATTCTATAAAAGACTGCAGGAATTTAGACAAATATAATAGGCAATATTGTTTTAGTTTGAACTAAAACTCTTGCAAAACAGTTTAGACATTAATGATTTTGAACTTCTTCTCTTTAAAAAATCACCCAAAAAGCTTTGAAAAAGCATTAAAGAATATCCTCTTCTCCTGTCCCTACCTTTCAATAAACAAGATTAATGGTATGTCAGTACCTCACTAGACCTATAAAACTCAAAAGATTATTACATACTATTCATCACAAAAACTGACATATTAACATATTCAACAGGATATTATATCGCCATAAAACTATGTCACTTCCAATTACACTTAACAAAGAGAGTGGGGGAAAAAAGTCCTGTTTTCTGTTTTCCATATCCATTACATCACAATGGGCCAGATTCATTGTGATTTTAAAATATTTCATGAGCCATACTGTAGTATCATTGTCTTTCTCGCTTTTTACAATATACACGCTACCGAAACCTACAAAACGTATGAATGGAGAAAAAATAACTAAACCACAGCTGCAGCCCCTGTGTTCATTCAAGGTAAAAAAAATAGAAAACAAATCACAAAACTATTTCTTTAACTGGCTTGCAGAAAAAAAATAGAGGAATGAAACCTCAAATACACTCAGGCTAATTTGTGCGTATATTTGGCCTGAGTGTGGTTTCGGGTGAAAGTTTGGAGATAGCATAAACATAGCGTTCATTTCTAAAAGTCTTAGCAATCAGTACAATGTCATGATGCCGGAAGGAGATACCAGAGGAGTGCCCACATCTGCACTTGAAAGTGTTATAACCAAAATTGTTGACAGTGTATAATTTAATTACTTAAAAACAATTGCTCTGGACTAAAATGGAGGACACAAAAAGCAACACTATTGTCCCTGGAGCACAGTGAGTGGGACTCTAAACAAACAAAGTTTTGTGGCTTTTACTCTTTTGAGTGATAATTAAATGCAGGCATATTTAATAACAGTGAGCCGAAGAAATCTAAGATTATCATTTGATAATGACAAGTAAAGTACTTTAGCCCAACACTTACATGACAGGATGACCTCAAATAACTGCATGCAATTAATCAGAGGCAGGCTTGAGTATTTTATCCTTGGATGAAGTAATTATTTTTGAAGATGGCATTCATCGTCTCTATTATAAACCCAAACACCTGTAATTGTTATCAGACACTTGCACAGGAAGGCGAGGCCTGTGACGGCAAACATTTTAAAGGTGGAAGAAGTGGAAATCTCATTTCTTTGCTGGCCGATGTTTGATCACAAACAAACAATAGACATCTGCAATGTTTTTCTGTCATGTCACCGACCTCCATCCCATGAGGAACAAGGTCAACTGAAGAGCTCTGAATGGGACGGCGATCCCAAAATAACAATCCCGAGCACCAACACCCCCCTTTCTCTCTTAAACAACACAATCGCACAATCAAAGCCTTACTGCCTTTTCCTCATTGTTTAATTTCTGGTGGCTATCTTAGATATCTCTGCGACTGTTCTTATCTTTGACCTTCAGCTTGTTGCTTTGTCGTCGCCCACCCCCCAACACCCCTTCCACCCACCTACCTGCTTCCACCCCCAACACCAGCGAGCTGCGACCTTCAGAGGGGTGTCATTACTCCCTGACCCATTTGACGATCCCCTCATGTGGAATGTGCATATGCCGAATCGCTGCGGATCTGCACAGTATGGGGTGAGGTGAAGTACTTACAGAAATATGGCTTGACACGCTTTATCAAATGGGGAAAGATGAAGACGAAACAGCTGCTGGTGCTGTCGTAAGCAATCTGGCCGTGATTGAATAAAAGTGTCAGGAAAAGGGCCGCTTGATGGTCTTTTGTTCTCCTCCATCCAGCTTGATGTTAGTTTGAGCTGTCAGGAGGGAATCACAGCTGGGTGATTTATCAATACTTGGAGTGACCTTGCAGCCATACTGCCGCGCATGTATGCGTGCATGTGAGTGTGTGTGTGCGTGTGTGTGTGTATTTGTTTGTACCATGTCCATGCCGGATTTTTTGTGTGTCTCTCATGGATTAAAAAGACACAAAGTGGAATATTTTCAAAATAGTTGGCACACAGAGACAGACTTGGCTTGACTTGGAAAGAAATTCGGTCTTCTCTTAGAAACAGTAAGTGGATTGTTCTGCCAGCACGATGAGGGTATTTTTCATCAACATCAGAGCACTCAAAGTACCACCTCTAAATGTTTGAAAAAAGTAGATCGCTTTTAACTAACGCTGCTTTTGAACAGGTTTTCTCCTAAATCTCTTTACTATTTCTTCCTAACCTGTCCACACTGCCTCCTCACCTTTCTTTGAAATGTACTTGCAGCCTGTTTTCACTGCAGCCATTGACTGTCTCTGTTGTGATTAAGCAGATGTTTTATCGCAGACTCGTACAGTCATTACCGCCATAAACCCATCTGTGGAATTGCTTTTTATGCAAATTTACAAAGCATCTCCATAAATAAAGTTCTAATTAATACCTTTCTGCAAACCTCTGCGCTCTTTGATTCCTGTAGTGTTTCTCAATTTTGTACAAGTATGTATAAAGTACAAATCAATGTTTGCAACATGAGAGGGTTTTGTTTTCCATGCAAACCATTTGGGCTTTTGATCAGACTTTTTTGTTTAAGCTGTGAATGAGTAAAAAATAAATGTTATTGAGGACAAATCAAAAGTTTATAGATTTTCTGGAGCACAGCGCTCAGTCGTTTATGTAAAGATATACACTATACTTACAAGTACTTGGATTTTGACAACCGCAGACATGGCTGGCTATTGACACTTCTCGGATTAAGAATGAGTGAAAAACAATTTCAATCAACGGTTACATTTATGTAAAGTTGCAGTGGATGGCATTTTCGGCTTTGGCTGCAGGTTACAAGGGAAATAAAACAAAATCTGCTGCTACCGGTTGATTGGGAACTACTGAAGAGTAAAGTTTCTCGGAGAACATTAAGGCTGCTTTATAGATTCCTTTGTTGTGAGGGTGCCAATGGAAGCTCATTAATTTCCCCAGGCTTTTAATGGGGAGTGTTGAACATGTGGCAAGAGTAATCATAGTGGGACCCTTATGTGTTGCACCTCTGCTGTTTAAGGGATGATATTGTGCCTTAGTGAATAAATCACACATTTTATTGTTTGTAAAAATTATAGACTGGCTTCTTCGGTATATTCGGTGTTGTGAGTGATCATTTTATCATTTTTTTTTAAATGCCTCAGTATGCAATTCAATTCATTGTGCTGTAAATTGTTATCTGTTCTATAACTGTGAAGCAAGTAATAAATAATTACGTTTCTCTAACATTCCCCTATGCTTATGATATCTGCAAAGCACTTTGACATAATGAAGATTACCCAATATAGCTTGGGTGATGTTGTCCTTATATGCTAAATTGCAGTACATAAAAGCTAAGAGGCATTTAGATAGAACATGAACTCCGATTACCTCGAAAATGAGAAGGAAAAATACATTTTGTGAATAAAGAAAGACTTTGTTAATGATTAAAGGAGGAATCTGAGCCATGAGTGAGGAGAAGGAGGGGCTGCAGTCAGTGAGGTCAGGGGAAAATGAAGAACGGCTTCAAAAAGAGTGTTGAATGAAGGCACGGCATTTAACTTTTGTTTTGTGGAAGGTAAAGAAAGTCACGTTGCCCAAGCAAATTGACATCCCTGTTGCTGCGTGTAGAATCACACACATTGCTATTTAACAGTGAAGCCAAAGGACATTTCGATATACCAGTTTACCGAGTCATACTAAAGGCACATTCAAGATGCTGTGCATCAATGCAGTCTAAGCCCTCATACTCCACACTACAAATCAGTAGTGAGCAGCACTTTAAAAGACTCGGTTCAAGCTCTTTTCATGGTGAAACTCTGTACTGACGACCATCTAGGGGAGAAGTAGAAGAAGTGACTGATCGAATGATATTGCAGATGTGAGTGGCCAAAGGTCTTTGGCTCCAGGTGAAGAGCTCAAGCATCCTGCTGCTGTTCTGCTGCCTATTGTTTTGAGCATGGGCATGATAAATGTCAAATTCCAGATAGTAACAGCTGAATAGGTTTCTTTTGGAGGGAGGAGAAACTGTTGGTTGGTATGCTGAATCATTAGCATTAGTTTGTATTGATTTTACTGCAGCGCACTTTAGATTGTAAAACCGAGGCATAATTTGGCCTCCTGAGATTCAGTACAACACGGTATTTCCCAGAATTACTCAGCAGTAAGCAGTAAGATAAAGGCTATGCTATTTGGACCATCCCTCTCATACTTAAACAGCCTCAAGAGGGATGAAACTGATGGGAGTGTCACAGTGAGGCACAAACAATTGTTGCATTCTGATTCTATGTGAGACGCGGCTGAGCTGTTATTCCTGATGCTGCAGTGTCGCGCTCTCAATTCCGAGGATTTGAAGTCTCGTGACTCGCTTAGCCAAGGAGTTAGGATAAGAAAACACACAGTTGGGAGCAGAGCTGTTGTTCCTTGGTTTCTCACTTTGCCTCTTGAGGTATATAGCAATAGTACCAGACTGGATCAACCTGTGCTTAGCAGCCTGGAATTTAAAGAAATGACCTTTAACACATAGAAACTCCCACATTGTATTTAACTGTAAAACTTTATAATCTTGGGTGATAAGGTGCGAACAGTCGGACAGAGAATCTTTGACTTTCACCAACCTTATTGGAGCGCAAATCTCAAGAACAGGTTACTCTGTTAAGTCTGTCTTTCATCAGTGAGATCTAGCAACTTTTTGCATAATGAAATTAGCAGGAATGCCTCCTCTGCACAGTCCATCAGAGCTGCCATCTAGGAGATTAAATTATGTCTGTAAGCATTAAAGCTTTGATGCTGTATTTGGGCAGCCTGCATGCATCCATTTGCAAAATTCTAACAAAATTATGAACATGGACACCTATTGAAAATGGCTTGGCACAAGCTCTTAAACTCTACCTCTCCCAACAGTCTGCTGACGAATGCATTTCTAATCATTTCTGTGATCAATGTTAGCTACTGTACAATAAGATTAATCAGCCATATGCAAAGCTAGGATCACCTTGAACAAGGCAAGAAGAAAGAGAAATAGTGAGGTGAAAGGGCTGAGGGAAAGTGTCTTTAATTGTAGGTATGATAACGCGTGACACAGAAACAAACCACACCTGCATTATTCACATTTCTCTCGGTGGGTTTTGTGTGTCTGCATTGAACAGCGTTGTACTCCCGTCATCTGTGTTTTGGCATCTGTGCATGGCCATCTCACCGCTGAATAGCTGCCTGATTAGTCCAAATCTAAGGGAATATTCAAACAAGGTCGATAATGCATTTTTCCATATAATTCTCCAGGGCTTGGACAGCTGTTCACCAGCTTTCAGCGCCATGTTCGGATAGGGAAGGATTTCTCTGTTCAATTAACAGGCACCGTTAAAATCTGAGAGAAGTCTGACAAATGAAGCGGGATTTAGTTTGTCTTGAATAGACTCTAGAAAATAACTATCTCAGAGAGCTGATAAATAGCTACACTAAACATCTATTGAATGACTGGGAAATTAATTTTTAACTTCATAGTCAATGGCCACACAGGAATGCAGACATTGTGGAGGAAAACTCTGCTAATGGGTTTCCAAATGCACACAAAGCCAACACTATACATTTCTAGACAACAACTGTCAGTAACTTTGTCATGAATGCACTTGTCCCATTCAAACAGATTACAACCGGGTCAATTTCACAACCCTGTCAAACAAAATGATACAACTCTAATGACAAGAATTTGTCAGTCGTATCGGGCAGGAGGAATTAGCAGAGATCAGTGTCTCTTTGTTCGTTTCAGTTCGGCCACACAGTGATTTGAGGGCGTCGAGTTGCACTGCCATGCCGGAGCCTTGTTAAGTTTCAACTGGCAGATAAATTCTTTCAGTCTGAAATCCCCCCCACCTCACCCTTCCAGCTCCCACTCTCTCCAGAACAACGAAGAGGTTATCCCTCCAAGGGCACACCTGTAAGGTGAAGGCTCTCGACAGGCTTACCTCAGTGGCCTCTTCTGCTGTACTCAAAAGGCAATTATTAGAGCACTGTCAACTTCAAACAGAGGACATTCTTTAGACAGATTAGACTGAAATTATGTTTTATTATTTGGGACCTGAAGAATGAATTGGACTCTATTTGGTCGTCTTTGTGGTGAAATCTAAGACAGTTTAAATGGCAGAGGTATGTTTGGAGTCTGGGTAATACGCTGGTGTCTTTATGAAAGGGCAACAGAGAGGATCAGATTAGAGGCTGAACAGCAAGAGTCTTTCAGAGCTGCTGTGCTATCATCTCTGTCTTCTTGTCTGTGCCTGTAGAGAGGTTAAATTAAATGGCTGTAATAAATGTTTTGGTCTTGCCGATGTGGTATGGCTGGCTATCAAACAAAAACACTGCAGAGAGACGGCATGGTGGAAGATCAGAGAGAGGAACAAATGGAGGGTGGGAGAACTATGTCAGCACATTACCAACATTAGAAACGGACTTGTTTTCACTTAAACCTCAATTATAATTGTGGCTCCAGAAACAATTATATTGATGAATGCTTTCTAAGTTACTGTAATTAAATTATTCCATTTAATTAACGAATTATATTGAATTTCTCCCCAGAGAACTGCATAAGCCTCATCTGCTGTTCTACAAACAGGAGTAGTCTAATGTTGTGTGCTATGGAAATGATTACTAATGCTTAATGAAATGGTGTCAGATCAGATAAATGCTGCTCACAGCTTGTAACACAGCCAAACATCAGGCCAAATTATAAAGTCAAAGAAAAAATTATTGATAGTATTATTTTCTTCAAAGGGCAGACTTTGTGAAAATGACATAATGAATTATGATACAGAAATTCTTGTATAACTTCTAAAGAGGAGAGATAAGGTTAAATGATGCATGCATTTAATGGGTATTTCAAACTAATTGCCCAAATCAATAATATATTAAAAACAATCCGATGTGTTAAAACAAATCATATGTGGTATTACGGACATATTCAGAGGATCTATGTATCCATTTATAACAAAAGTCTGTGTTCATTGTATAAAGTTTTATCTGGTAGAATTTACACTCACTTGGTATCAAAGGTAAATACAGACAATAGAAAAATGCAACACAGTAATAGTGTCGCCTTGATGGTTGAGCAGTAAAAAGCCGCAATTTGTTAAGGAACAAATAAAGTTAACTGAAGCTGACCATTGCCCTCTGGTGGGGGGGGTGAGCACCTGTTTCACGAGACTAAACATGGAGCATCATTAAATTGTCTGTGTCTTGCACTGATGGAAAAAACAAACCAAAATAAAAAAATCCTGTCAATGCTATTCAGCGACAAGAAGGCCTAATAGTAATGCATATGGTTTCACTCCCTGAAAACAATTCTTTACAATTTTCAACTATTTGAACTTTTCAAATTTAAAGCAAAAAAAAAACAGAAAAAAAAACAGCTTACACTAGCAATGTGCCGCATGTATTTATTGTCTATCCCCTGCTGGCTTGGCCATATTAGTCCATGTGAGAGGAGAGAGAAGTTGTGATGCTGTAAGCACATACCTTGCATTCTCTCTCCTCCACTGTGCAGTTGTTGGGCATATTGTGAGGTTTTAATACGGGGGGTTATGGAGGAGAGCTCGGCTCACATTCACTGTACAGGAAGAGCCAAGAGCCAAGAATGACAGTTGCTGCTCTTGGAGCCGAGACATCACTGGATTTAAATTGCACTTTAAAGGTCAGCAGACAACATGCAACCGGTCGGCTCCTAATTGCATGATGGGCTCCCATTTTTCCAGATTTTTTTCAACGTGCCAGGAAGAAGTTGTCTGAGCCACTTGTAATGCTATGAAATTTCAAGAATCATTTAACCGAAGCTATTCATATTATGACAGATTGAGGATTGACACGATAAAAATAAGGAAATTCAATAATTTAGTCATCAAGCAAAAGTTGTAGTACAAGCAAGAAATAAAAAAGAAATAGTAAAGTAAAAAATAAAAGTACCAAAAGAAAACGTGAAGTTAAGGGTAGCCATTTGAAGACAGACCAGGATTAATTAATTTCGTTATCGATGATAATAATCGTAATCATTTTTGAGTCATTATTAACTGTATCAAAGGTCTTCTGGTCCACTTCAATATTGAGTCATGGCTGAAAATTTAATACTGTAACAACAAATACGATTTTTAATTTTCTGTTCTCATATATGACCCAGCCTAACCTCAGAAATACTCACACCAGTAAACATGTTCAGTCAAGGGATTGTGACATACCTACATTTCCAGTTCCTGCATGTTGAAATTGTAATACCTTTGAAATGGGCTGTTACCTCCATCTGTGTGGAACAAAAGAAAAATAAAAAACAAGGCTGCCAATTCTGTTTTTCTTAAGAAGAGTTATAAAGCCGCAGCAAACTTAAGGAGGCTAAAGGTTGGATTACTCATTCCGTTTCAATGTTCAGACAAATATTTGGAGTATTTCCTATCATAACACAACGAGCGGATTAAAACAACACAAGATACAAGGAAGTAAATAACAGTCGAAAGTGAAGGCAGCATTTACAGTCAGGCTCATCTCAAGGAGTTTGCCTCTTTTTTTATGCGTGTGAGTCTCTGTGTGTAACCATGTGGTGTGTGACACTGAAAGGCTGCTGTCACATTGACTGATGGGAGGACACGGCTCTCGGTCTTATTTCAAATCTGGTCTTAACAGAAGGACCTGTGAGCAGGATTTTGGACATTGCGTGTAGTTAGGAAGATGATCCCAGACCAATATTCGCCAACACAAATGCAATGCGGTAACCCGAGGCCTATCAATGGGCCAAGCCAATCCGAGCAAATCAACTTTTGACATTTAAAAGTTTAGATTGCTTTTTTTTTTCTTTTTTTTTGAGTAGACATCACGATACCAGTGATTTGTATAATAACAGTTATTATAAAAACTTTTTTTTTTTTCTCAGTTGAGATGATGACTGCCGAGTGAAAGTATGACACGCAACGTACTGGGATGAAATGCTGAGCTATTTTGATGGAACACTGCTTGCCTGCGAGTGTGAGCGCGCGCGTGCGCGTGCGCGTGCTCCACTGCTGGCTCAGGAATGTTGGCATCAAGTATGCAGTCCTGACAGACAGCTGCACTGCAGCGGCGTTTTTAACATGCCACAGCGGGACAGGACCGGGCTGGAGGCTCGGAACACACCGCATCAGAGGTGTTATAATGGGAGCGACTCTATGGGGGGGGGGGGGTTAATCATCTGAAATAAAAAAGAAATACAGCTAAATTGGTACCCATTTATATATTTTTTTTAAAGATAGGATATAATATCACATTAATAAAAGGAAACACAATCGAGTATCATGTATTGATCTAGCCTTTTCTTTCAAAAAATTAGTATTTTTTTCAACAAAAAAAAAACAAAAAAAAAACACTTTCACTCTTCTTCAAATCACTTCCACACCCCCTACCCCTGTTTTTCTTTCACCTGATCCCGCAGCCCACGGGAATTCATCCACGAGATGTATCCCTGTTTGTCCTGTTTGTTTTGTGCGTGTTCAGCCCCGCCCTGCAGACGCCCTGATATCACGCAGTTGCGTAATTTGACAAGCCGGCGGAAAAAAAAAGAAAAGAAGAAGAAGAAGAAGAAGAAGAAGAAGGAGAGGATGAGCGTTTGACAGCTGCACTCCTGTCGTTTACTTACTCTTATTGTTTCGGAAGCAAACAATACCTATGCTCAGAATTTAAGGCACAACAGCTCCGCTCTTATGGCCACCACGGTGAGGACTAACGCCCGGGTTACCTCCGGGCAGGACGCGCTGCTTCTGCACAAGAGCCCCCCACGGACAGCCCACGGTCAGAGGGGTGAAGATCACGGACGGGCGAGGGCTGTCATCCCGGAAAGTTCCCGTTATCATGATCTGATAGTGGTAGGAGATTTCCTTTTTTTTTTTTGTTTTTTTTTTTCTCTTTGGCGTCTGCGGGTGTTCACCGAGGCGCCCGTTCCTGCGCGTAAAACGGGGCACAAACACACGACGCGGGCAGCGATTTTGTTCTCGAATCACGCATTTTCACGCTGAGTCGTGCGTGGCCGGCGTGATGTGTCTGCCAAACTTGTGCGGGAGATGCGTTGCGCTGCGGACGTCTGATTTCAGCTATGCATTTCAGAGCAGATGAAGGGTGGAGGGTTTCTAAGGGGAAGGGAGGGGTTGCTGTTGTCTCTAGGATGTGGCTGCGTGTTAACAAGTGCAGGCCCCTAATGTGTCCACACACCCGGTAGATTTGTAAACGATTTTTACAAGGAAGTAAGTTTTTATTATTTTAATTTCATTATTTTCATCTCATTTGGTATGAGGGGAAGCTCCAGCATGCCCCGCGTCTCTATGAGGTTCCCCAATTGTGTAATAAAATAACGTTGTATTTGAGCGATGAGTCATTTGCACATGCAGATACTAACCTGGTTCTTCCCTTCTATTTCTTTTAGGGTCATTCAGAGATGGACGGCTACCTGCCACAGCAGCCGCAGGATGCGGCGAACTCCAAGCTGCTGTGCAGGGATGGAGCTGTGATGCTAGAGCCCCCTTTCACCGAGGAGTTTTCTCCCCCATACAGTTTCAACATGAGCCTGCTCCTTCCTGACATCCCGTACTTGCACTCAGGTCTCTGCAAGACTGTGAGACAGATAAAGACTGAGCATCACACCCTAATGCACCACAAGTGTCAGGGCCACCCGGTGCCACCAACGCACCCAGAGTACCCAGGGGCCTACAGCACAGCAGATACAGCTAGTGGTAACTTTTTCATTACACAGGAAGGGCCTAATTTCCACGACGGTACCCTGTTTCAGCTTTTGAACTCAGATTTGGAGCAGCTGATTCACGGATCACAGCTGACCTCCATGAGCCCGATGAGTCTTCCAAGCGGGAGCGTGCATGTGCAGAGTCCTCCGAAGGCAGTGAACTGCCTGCAGAGCGAGAGTTTACTATTTAATCAACACTTGGGTCATCAGGAAAAAGCAAGCTACTTGCCCCCTTCACCACCAAACTCTGAACCTCCCAGTCCGGACAGAGGGAAGGACCTCCTTCACAATCTTTCCCTGCCACCATCGTACGAAGCCAGCGTTGCCTCCAAATTAACTTTTCACTCTCATCATCCCAACAATCTGGATCAGATCTCCAGCGCAGCATCAATACAAAGCCCAGACCAGAATTCAGGTGTGGGATTAGTCCAAAGCTCAGGTCCGGGACCAGTCCAGTGTTCAAGACGGACACCTGTTCAGATGGTGCCAGACGTTGGCCCCCTCTCCCCAGTGATGGCCCAGTCAGCTCCTCTGAAATACAACCGAAGGAATAACCCCGATCTGGAAAGACGACGTATTCACCACTGTGATGTCCCAGGTGCAGAATTGTCACATACATTTGCAACGGCAGAAGTAACTTCATCATGTTGCAGCAATGTTTTAATAATCTCTCTGACCCCTCTTTTTTCAGGGTGCAAGAAAGTGTACACGAAGTCTTCTCATTTAAAAGCCCACCTGCGGACCCACACAGGTACAGTGTTATGAATGGGTTTCATTTCGGGGATGAAGGGTGATGTTGCCGGGCAGAAGAATACAGATGGAATGTGGATGAATTCTCCCCCCGCTGTTGGAGTCGACCGACGTCTCTCTGAACTGCTGCTCACCTCATACAATACAGCCTGCTGTTTTTGTGATCTTAACGGAGGAGCACGTTGGCGTCTTCGTCATCAATTTTAATTAATTACTACAAATGCCCTGCGGGAGGGTGGACTACGAAATTGGTGATCTTAAGGTCTGCTCAAGATAGGTTTTTTTTCTCAGTCAAGCAGGTTAAACGTGTTTGCAGGGCAGTCTTTCAAAGTTTTAAAACTTTTGACCAAGTGACCGACTCTTGTGGAACTTTTTCAAAACCTGCTATTCATAGAATGACAAAATGTTCAAGAGCTCCTGCTCTGCAAACCTCCAATTTCACCATGAAGAAGATAGGGCCAAGACAGCTGACTCAGGAAAAGTCTTTAAATTGGCAAAACTTAATTGTCACTTTGTTAATTTTATGGGGGGTGTTTCTTTTTTTTTTTAAATTTTCATCACGTGCTATAGAGATTTAATTGAAGACACAACAAAGCTGTTTCTTGGCAGCTGGTTCACTAGGAACAGAAAAACTAGCAATTTTCCCCATGTCCTTTCATGGTGGAAAGAGGAAAAAAATCTAAAAATAATGTACATATACATATATATACACACACACATACACACAGTGTTTTGTTTTTCTCTGAGAATGTCAATTCAGCCCTCATGGTAGATTTTAAAAACGCTCTCTTCTTGTTTTCTTTCACTTTAGGAGAGAAACCCTACGAGTGCTCCTGGGAGGGATGTGAGTGGCGTTTCGCTCGGTCCGACGAGCTGACCCGCCATTTTCGGAAACACACCGGCGCAAAGCCTTTCCAGTGTGGAGTTTGTAACCGCTGCTTCTCCCGCTCAGATCACCTGGCCCTTCACATGAAGCGACACCAGAGCTAGAACGGGCCTCCCTCTCACCAAGTCAGTCTTTCATTTGGAACTAGAACTGAACTGGTATCGACATAGAGCGCAGAGAGACTGGCACACTGTTCAGTCCCCAGGGGAGATTCTCTAAGCAGTGCTGGTCCACAGTTACTTTTTATCAAGTGTCTTTGTGAGCAGTATTTGACATTGAACATTCAAAGCTTTTGTGAGTGCGTGTGTGTGTGTGTCTTCGTATGAGTCTGAGATTGTGAAGAATTAAGAAATACAGAGAACATCCTCGTTTCGAAATAGTGGTTCAACCATGAGATCAGCACTACTTAAAGTTTCACATTCACATTGACAGTTACTTTTCGCTTCAAGAAAAGCAAATAAAAAAATTATATATTTTGATTTAGACGGAAATGCAGACGGCAGGTATAAGATATCCAAATTTAGATAACGATTGCTCCATGTTTTTGCCCCTGCAGATGATTAAATATAGGTGTCACATGTTTTACACGGGGATTAATGATATATAAATGCAATCTAAAATTAAATCATTAATCCCAATAGTACATAAGCACCTTTTTTTTCCAAAGCAATTTCAGGACTTCTATAAATACTGCATGGTGTTTTTATTCTGACTCATTAAAAAAGTTCACCTCTTTTTGGAGGGGGGTTATTCTATCATTTTTGTCAATGCAGCAATAAGTCATCTCACAGTCCAGGTAGCATGCAGTAGATCTGTTCACAATTTACAACGTCTTTCAGAATACAGCATTTCAACCTAGGGCCAAAGTTATTTTCTTGATTTGTTCTTGTGAACAAGCAGACACTTGCTCATACTGACATTGTTTTGCTTGTAAATCAGTTCTCAGCATTTAAACTTTGGACAGACTACAGCACACTGTCTCTGATTACATGTATTCCGAAGGGGTTTCCAGGGCGTTTATGGATGTTTGCCTTTTCTTTTGTTGTTTCCTTTTAATCTGACTCGGGCAGAACATCTGTCCAGGTTTTGGTTTCTTTGACTAAAATCCAAATATTGAAGCTCCCTTTGAAAGTGCCTTTAAATGTTCTTTTTTAAATGAATGGAAAAATAGTCCCCTTTGGACACTGTTCCTACATTATCTACTGTCCTATTCCGAGATGATTCTGTATGTTGGCTGCCCCCTTCTTAAGTCCACAATTCCGCCATTTCTATTTCTGACCAAATTTCTTAATCATTTGAGAACATTTCTGTAATTTGGTTAAATGTATATATTTTGTACCTGCTGTTTAAGGAGACTGTTAACTTTTAGCATTTGGCGGAGCCTAAGATGCACCATGTTGTCAGGTAATATTGTTACAGTCCTGCAAAGGTAGCAGCTCTTGCCAGTAACTACGATACACCCAAATATTTTGACAGAGAACACATACACAACTGATACCAAACAATAGCCATGTGGCTGTCACAATAAAGCTATGTGTTCAATATTTATCTTTGATTGTCCATATTCATCAAAGGAATTGTTTTGCCAATTTTTGTGTTGTACTATGCTTGCTGTCCCAATTTGTAAATGATCTTTTCCAATTTCTTTGGGCTGTTTTGCAAAAGATAAAGTCCATGTTATCCTTGCTCTTTTTGTAACTTATTAGTTTGAAATAATTTGATGCTACAAATACACAGCAAACAAATATAGGATTATTGATCTTATTTAAAATCTTCCCTGTACCCTTTTTATTTCATTTTCTAACAATGAAAGTTTATTCTAAATCTTGAATTCAAGCTTACATATTGCTGTTTAAAGTATAAGCCACATTTGAGCTCTTTCTTAAAACAGATAAGACCCTTTTTTTATTATTAAATATGTCTTCATCGATGCTTTTTCATAATAACACAGTTTATAACTAATGAGTTTTTTGTCATGAGGACATTTTACAAGTTTACCTGCTGAGGTGAGTTTTTGAAGTACAAGAGCAATTAGGGTTTCAGTGTTAGCTCAAGGACACAACCCACTTGTTCTGCTGAGGGGAGGGGCAGAGGCAAGGGAAGGGAGTGGAGGGGGATTGAACCTCTAACCTACCTCACTACGCCAAGGCCAGCCTGCCTCTCAGCACCAATGTTTACCTCTAAAAGATTTCAAATGTCAAAACTTGTGTTTGTCACACTACCTTGAAAAACATTCTCAGTAGATTCATTCAAAGTTTGTTTTTTTTGACATCAGAAATACTTGATGAAGAGAAAAGCATTTTATTTAAAACTGCAATTTCTCATCAAACAGCAATCCTTGAACTTTCCTCCTTTCATCTCATCTCTCAATTTGGTAACATCCTTGATTTTTAAGTTCTTTTAGTTCTCTGGGTTCTGGACTGGTGACACTTGAATGTACTTGATGATTCAAAGAGATTCAAACACAAACCTTTTAATAAAGTTGTGCTCATCAGCAGTGAATCCAAACCCGACAAGATGCATTTATGTATTGATTCTTAACTCCTGGAAAGGCTCTCAAACAGGTCAAGGCGAAGCTGCTGACAAAGAGGAACGGGACAAACGAGGGCAGATGCCCCAGCTTGTCTGCAGCGCTGGGCTCCTTCCTTTCGGGGACTGTTATCATATCACTCCTGCTGTGTTTTATCTTCTTCTTCTTCTTCCTCAGTTCCTAGGCTTTTACAGCCTAGCTGCACCTGTGTTGTGATAAATTATGGATGCGGTCGAAGCGACTTCAAGACCAAAATGTTGAGTGAAGCGGGAATTGAAACCTTGTTATTGTAATGATCAGAATCCTTTGCAGAGGGAAAAAAACATTCATCCACATCCAGTTTTATTGTACAGAATGTACCGGTTGTTAGCTCAGAGGGTGTATTCAATACAGGCGGAACAGTAACAAAGTAGGTCTTAAAATATCATACTCTGTTGGTACTGGACAATAAAAAAGCAACATGATAGAACTTTAAGGCATGTAATGATTTTCTTGGGCGTTTAAATACTTTTCAGCGATTTTTGTCCATGGGTAGATGAAACAAGAATGACCAGCGGGGGTTATCTTTCTCCCGTTGTGATCGGATTCATCACAAGCTACTGCATGGCACAACAGCCATCGTTCAAAATGTCTTCACTAATACCAAGATTAAGTTTCTAAATGCCATCAAATGCAAGTACAGTGCTCAGAGGGCTGAGTGACACCGAACCCACATACCATTTATCTCAGTCACAGAGAGCAACTGGCCTCATTCCAGTGTGTTACATACAAAATGCAATTTTATTAACCTTCATGCCTTCATTCATATTAATATACATTTATGTGTTTGAACTTATTTTAATTTCACAGCTCCACCCCAAAAAAATACAGAGAAAAAGACAAACCACCGACCGTATAGGCTACTTAAACAACTCTTGGAGAAAAGAAAAGCATAACCGAAAAAAGGGCACCTGTTCTTGACATTTTTGAAAAATATCAGGGTTAAAAATCTCCTTTACTGGTATGGTATTCCTTGAGCAGAATCTCCCTTTTGAAGCAATGCTGAGCAATATCACATTTTATTACGGTAAGAATGAAAAGATTTTAATATATTTACACTACACTCACTTTACA
The DNA here is from genome assembly GCA_901007705.1 of Fistularia tabacaria. Lineage (NCBI taxonomy): Eukaryota > Metazoa > Chordata > Actinopteri > Syngnathiformes > Fistulariidae > Fistularia > Fistularia tabacaria. Next base: position 46,360 of record CAAKHD010004775.1, read on the forward strand.
TAAATACAGGAACAACGATTACTTTACGTAATATCAGCAAACTTGAAACATAGCCATTGGCTTCACAATTCAAATTCTTCAAAGCCAGGAAATCAAAAGAGGATGTTACACAGAAAGTAAAATAGATATTGAACTGGTTGATCAGTATTCATAAAGAAAGGCATCACTCTAAAGCTGGAATCTCAAAGCAAGATTTTCCTGCAAGATTTTCCTCATTATCTTCCATGGAATGAACGTGATGATGCTGAAACATCAGAGGGACGCTGCAACAAGGTTTCTTCCCCTCGGGAGGAGAGACCCGTTGCAAGCGTGTCCTGCGAACGTGTTGACGGGAGGATGCTGGGTTTGACATAATGTCATAAGATTGAGAGTGAAAAGAGAGTTAAACATTAGAGGTCCGACTTGCATATTTTTGACTGTGCTTTTTTTCAGAATTCATGTTTTCTCATTTGAAATGTACTTATTTGAGCACACTCATTTAAATTGAAACTCCGCACAGAGCAGTTGATATTACAAGTTCTTGATGTGAGGCACTATTCATTATTATTATTGCATAACTTTGACCCTGGTTACCGTTACAAAATTATGCTTAAAAATGCGGAAAAACGATGCTGAAGAGAAATACAATACACCCTGTCTTGTGGAGACACCGTCAAAATTCAAGTGTAATTGAATTTTTCCACAAAATGTCAGATTAAGGCATGAAACGTCATGTACTGAATATGAGTACACATGTTGTTGATATGTGCTTGATCAATATCGTTTCTCGTTTGGGTCGAGCAAAATGGCAACACAGGGAATCGAATACGGATCATGTAAATAAATAATTTTTGATTATAGCAAATACTGGTTCAGCCATTAATGTAAAAATGATTTGATCTTGAACTTAGTAAACCACATACTGAAAAAAGGGAAAAAAATTTGATGACATTAGATGTGAAAATTTTCAGGACGAACACCATTAGCCCCATTTTGCTTTATATCAAATTAGATAAATCACAGTCTCTGAAAAAGACTTTACATGTATAAATGTATTTCCTGCATCTACGAATCAAAAGCCCTATTTTTCCGATGTATATACAGGTTGTATAACTTTGTAATACGTTTGTCTTAAATCTTCACTATCACATATATTACAACATTTCAAAAGATCCTTTTTACAGAAAAAGTTATATGCAATGATGAAGTGCCCCTCAATCATAAATGTTATATATTATATGGATAATAAAATATGATGATGATTATTTTGTTTATAAATTGACATCTGAAATAAAATCATTTTGAAAATCATACTAATAAACAAACAAGGTGCTGATATGCTTTTGCCAAAATGTTAATACAACTGGGCATTATGACATGTGCACAAATAATATACAGTACATAAATAATGATAACATACATTACCATTTTACATCTAAGGGGTGTCGTAGGTGTGGAAGTGAACTCCTGGATTTGGCTACTTTAATCAAAGTGACGATGTTGTGAAAGTCTTTGTAAGTGCACGTATGCAGACGTGTTATGTTTATGGGTGTGTAGTTTTGTCAAGGTGCCATCTTCCAAAAGGTTTGTAGTTCCTCTTTTTGGCTTTATTCCAATAAACGCATTTAGCAGCACTATGAAATAATATGAGCAGGCTTAATACTGCGACTCATAACTGGGAGGCCACAGACATAATGAGTTTATGTCTGCAGCGCTTATAGAATGAGGCAAAAATACTTCCAAAAATATCTCGTATACCTATAAAATAAAGGCAATTAAGTGGATTACTTTATTAATGCAGGATAAGTTTGATGAAAAATATTCTTGTCTTCCAATATGTGGCTTGGTGAAACGCCTAAGTGCATGTACATTTAAGATTTAATGATGCTAAATGTTCTTTACATACGGTACGATTTACTTCATTTGTGTTTATATGTGTTTGTCAGTGTCTTCCTTTTTTTCGGCATTTCCTGTAACCAAATCTCAGGTAAATTGAAATCTAATGTAAATCTGGTCTGGTCTGCACTGGAGACAAAATAACATACATCAGATTACTTTCTTGTGCTGAAGCTACAAACAAATCAGTAAAAGAGGGAGTCATGTGTACAGACTGATATCAACAAACAACAAACAAAGAGGAGGTTGGAGTCCTTCTCATCGCTTTGTTCAGAATGTATTGCTCTACTGTATTGAACTTCAGTTACCATAATATTTGTAACACTTCAGCCAATGTCAAAGTCAGCTTGTAGTCAAGTGCTGCTGTGCAAAAACCACAACACAAATTCCTTTCACTGTCAAAACCAGCTGAGAAAACAGAGCTGAATAATAAAAAACAGAGAGATCAGGACAGAATGAAAGCATGAGTCTGTAAGGTGCCTCTATTTTTTTTCACAGACAGGAAATCTCCTCTGATTGTTTCAAAGTTCACTGTACATGAGGGGTTGTATTTTCGAGAGTAACCAAAGCAGGCATGTAAAAAAAAAAAAAAAAAAAGGGATCATCAAACAAAATGTCATATTGAAACTATATTTATCCTTTTAAGATTGCACTTTACTGATTGCTAATCACAGCACAAAACCCACAAACATTCTTTTTTTTTTTTTTTTAGTTTTTTCTTAAGAAAAAGCTTCCAAAGGGTCACAACAAAAAAAATAGCTCTCATGAGATTGGGGGGGGTCTGCCCCGGGGAGGGG
>CAAKHD010004775.1:49051-79425 GCA_901007705.1 Fistularia tabacaria
CTCTGATTTTTTTAAAGATCACTGTAAATGAGGGGGGGGCTTTTGAGAGTAACAAAAAAGGGAATTAAAAAAAAAAAAAAAAAAGGGATCATCAAACAAAATGTCATATTGAAACTATATTTATCCTTTTAAGATTGCACTTTACTGATTGCTAATCACAGCACAAAACCCACAAACATTCTTTTTTTTTTTTTTTTAGTTTTTTCTTAAGAAAATGCTTCCAAGAGGTTCAACATAAAGAATAGCACTGATGAGATTCGGGGTGGTCTGACCCTGGGAGAGGGTCATTAACGGCGTCTCTTTGCTGGTGTGATGACATTTGTTTTCAAATACTGAAGTCAGGAAGTAGATGTCTGAAACAGTGAGTGTTGCTGTCAGTCATGTCAGGTGGTGGATATTTGACTGAATGTTTCCTGTTATTTGCTGGCGATGTGATGAATCAAACTCCAGCCTTTTCTTCGACTCCACACGGGATACCTCCATTCAACAGCAAACACCAGCAGCAAGGGGAGCCATGTATTATGATATGGCGCCCTCTGTTGATCTCAAATCAGACTCACAGGGAGGGACGGTGCAACAAAACTGCCAGTGGCTCCATTTGGGCCCCGGTCCTTTCTTTCCTCTGCCTCCGTCAACCTCACATGGGAAATCCAATCCAAAAAATTGGGTCTTTCACATTATGAATGCTTGAAAAGCAGCCGTTTGAACAACGATGAAGAAAAAGATACCAAAAAAAAAAAGAAACAGTTGTGATTGCATTTTTATGTCCAAACAATGAGTAAGAGTTCATCTTAAAAATCTAAGTGAAACATTTACAAACAGTGCTGTAAAAGACAGTTCCCTAATATACTCAAAAAATGACGTTAAAATATCCTGCCGTCTATTCCTTCCAACACCAATCCAGAAGTGACCCTGTTTTTTGCCCCACAAGCTCTGTGCACGTCTTCTTTTCTCAAGACCAGTTAGAGTGTGTGTGTGTGTGTGTGTCTGTGTGTGTGTGCGTGTAAGTGTGTGTGTATGTGTGAGTGTGTCTTTGCACGCGCCTGTGTGTGTCCAGGCCAGCTGAGTAACATTCATAGGGAGATCCTGCTCCCCCGGCTGCCTCCATATGTGTGTCTGCTCCACTGATCTTGCTCTCTGTATTTGTATCCGTCTCATTCACACCAGCATGTGTCTCCGTCGGTGCAGGGCCAAGTGGTCAGATCTGGAGAAGCTGCGGTCACAGTCTGCACACTTGAAGGGCTTGACCCCCGTGTGTTTTCTGTAATGCCTCGTCAGCTCATCAGAGCGGGCAAACTTCCACGTGCAGCCGTCCCAGGTGCATTTGTATGGCTTTTCCCCTGGAGAGGATGACATAAAAATACAGCACATGCTCAATAGACTGCAGATCTCATCACCATCAATGCCTGCTTACTACATAATGGATCATAAAAAGAATATCAAAGTTATGTGATCACAGTATTTTCCAAGGTCAAAGTAGTTTCAACAGTAATCTCCATCCTCATTGCATGAATGCTCATAAAGTCTGCAGAATAGACTTAGATTGTTATTGGACACCAGAGCACTTTTAATGACAATTTATCATCAAATGCGCTACTGGTGTAAATGTTTTTTATCTTTTTTTTTACTCTACTCTTTTCAGTTTTGAAACAGATATATTTCAGAATATTACATGTGATGACAAATTTTCCCCATTAATCAATCAATTCACTTTGATAGTATGAAATTCAGTATTTAATACACAATTCATTGTATATGTATACATAGATTATGTCACATAAGAGATTGAAAATAACATTTTTAATTTTTTTGGTTTTTATATATATTTTTTTCAATTCAAACTGAAATCCCTGTGTTTTCATGTACTCACTTTGAACCACTTCTGCACAGGAGGATATAGAAAGTACTTTAGAAAGAACAGACTGTGTTTCCTCTGAGTGTTAAATCAAGCTTTAGAGAACAATGATTACAAATACTGTGCTTTTTCAATTAAACAAGTGTCTTTTGAGATGCTTGCTATTGCTGGTGACATCCAAATTAAATTGCTATTAATGCAAATGAACATTTAATTACTTCAGAATAAAAGCATTTCAGTGGTGCAACTGGACGTTATTTTTAATGAAAAGTAATCATAAAAAAACGGCTGCCTGTGAGAAGTACACTCTTGGTTTATCATTATGAAGTAGACACACAAGATGGGGGTCATTTGAAGGTTTTTCACAGGGGTGTACTTTGAAAATTTGCAGTCAGTAGTGGTAAAAGGAACAGCAACCACTGCGAGCAATTTGATGAAGTCCTGCAGGGGATGGGCTGCAACTTCTTAGGGAGCCACGGACTTACACCACATGCATAGTTAAATTGGACTGCCATTGCTACCTGAATGATAGGAAATTTGTTTTTTTTTTCCCTAAAAGTTCTTGTTGAATTGACAAGATTGTTGTGCTTGATGTATTCCAGAGAGTGATAGAAAACCTAACTGCTGCTTTTATTACTCAGCAAGACACAGCATCTTCTTCTTCTAATTTATATCCACTTATCATAACAATTCAAATTTCCTCATTGAGCTTTAAAAGCCACTTCACAGAAATCAAGGTCCAAAAGTGCCAATTTAATGGTTTGATTGTGTATTTCACAGAAATATTTTAAGTCACCAACATCAGTGAAGGTAACATTACATGATGGTCGAATGTTAACATAATGTAATGCAATAAATTAATGCTGACTTAATACATAAAATAACCCAACTTGAATGGCCGAGCTATTGGGCCGCATAGCTTGAGGACAAGTTTATATAAGAAAATCTAACAGAGAGTTTTTGTTGAGCCACATGGATTAATTTTAGAGTGCATAGACAACGGTAGCCTCCACTTCCAACAAAATTGATGCTTATACCCGTTTCTCTTCATTCTGTGACAACACTACATCCTTGTACATTGTTTCATGAGAGTTTAAGGTCACATGTATGTAATTGATAATCTAAACATCCAGTGATGAACCATAACATCCTGCTTTACATCCAGCAGAGGGCTTTTGCAAATGCAGTCATTCATTTTCTAGACTGCTTATCCTGCACTCAAGGTCATGGCGGCACTGGAGCCTATCCCAGCTGTCATTGGGTGAGAGGCGTGGTTCACCCTGGACTGGCTGCTGGTCGATCACAGGGTCATAATATTGAGACAAACAACCCTTCACTCTCAATCACAGGTCTGGGCAATTTAGGTTCTCCATTGACCCTAGTGAATGTGTTTCGACAGGGCAGGAAACCGGGGAACCCGAAGGAAACACACACAAACACACTAAGAATATGCTGTTGAGACTGAGCTGGGGACCTTCTTGCTGTGAGGTGGAAGCACTAACTGTGCCACCATGCTGCCCACCTCACCGTTGCAAATGCCCTTCTAAAATTCTGCAATGCAGTTTGTGAAATGGTTGGAATCCAGTCCGGTATGTGCCAAATGGTGAACTGAATTGTTTCACCATTTGGCACATACCAGACTGTATTTTCATTTCTGTGGCTGCAGGCTCTTTAGTTTCAAGATCAAACTGGTGTTTCAATGAGTATGTGTGCATAGATAGACTGCAGAACAAAGTAACTGTGAGTCATCTTCACTGTTTTCCTTCTCTCTCATCTGTGGGTGTTACTGAACTGATTATTACACATCCTTTACAAACAATACTGACACTCTATTTGTCTTTAAATGTCTGTTCAAGACCTGTCTGCCAAAAAATGATGATAGTTCCAGTAATGAAGGACAATGACATTTTGTGACTAATTGATAATAATCGATAATAATCTCATCTCAGTGAATATTCCCCATGACAGAACACAGTGTTTAATGAACAAAAACAAAAATAAACAAAAAAACACAACAAAAATCAAGGGACTCAAGCTCACAGTGCTGAACACAGATTATTTTCATCTACAGCTAGGGGATTTTTTAACCTAAAAATATTTTATACATATTTTGGGTCATGAAAAGCTGCAGCAGGATCTTCCATTACAGTGTTTCATTTAATTTGACCAAGTCATTTCAAATAAAGTGGCTCTTAATGTTACACAACAAGTATATCACCAACATTTTGGTTAGAATCTTTAAGATGTAACTTTTATTACAGTACTTTTTAGGTAAAAGGCAAAAGACAATACCAGTCTGAGAAATTTACACCGCTTCAAATTAGTATGTTGTGTTTCATTTTTTTCAGTAGATTTTTGAAACTCAAAGCACATGCCGTCGGATTCTTTTCTTTGTTTTTTTGGATTTCTGTTTTGTCCAGTTGCAGTGTGCTAAGCTCTCGAGGCTGCGGCTGAATCAACGTTCGATCTACATTATATTTTCACAAGAACTGAGCTTTTGCATTTACACCAATTCCAAAGGACTCACCTGTGTGTGTCCTCCGATGTGCTTTTAAGTGGGAGCTTTTGGTGTACACCTTATTGCAGCCCTCAAAGTCACATCTGTGGATTCTTCTCTTTTTGGAATCTGGTGACTCCGATCTTCGAGGGCGTCGTATGCTGTCAATGCTGAATGGAGACATTGAACTGTAACAGGAGAGTCAGAACAGAACTTTTATTAGTTGATGAGTCTAAAAATAAGTAAAATTATTCTATAGCTATTATTCTCAAAAAGCTAGGTGTGAAAAGTGCTCACTGCTGAGCCAATCGCCACCTTCTGATTAGAAGGACACCTGCTCGACCAACTGAATGAAAGTTGCCATTAACCCCCCCTTCGCAATAAAAAATTGCATATATGCATTTTATTTATTCATATATAATAAAAAAAAAATGTAACAGTCAAACTGTTGTCTCATCAAGACATTAACTTCTTGAATTATAAAGGTAAACTCTTCTCAAATCCTCTGCACATCTACAGCTGTTACAGAATTTAAGGATTTACCTTTTCAACCACCAAAAATGTTAACCCCACTGTACAGGTCCTGAAAAGGGAATGTGCTTAAAATTTGAGTAAATATGAAGATACTAGTTTTATTAAATGACCCCCCTTTCCACTTAGATTTGAACATAAAATTGATTAGATCTCACACCATGAAATTAAATCTTGTTTTGTCAAAAACACACAGAAAACATTATCTCCTTTCTTAAAACTAACTTCAATTTTGCTAACCAATTACATTAGTTATTTTATTTTATAAAGATGAATGCCATTATTATGAGTGATAAAATGTCTTTCTTGAAAGAAACTATTCACAAAATCTTAATATAATAAGATCTGTTTGTCAAATATTTGATACAATTCTTTTTAAATGATAGATTTATTTCTATTTAATCAACAACAAAAAAATCATATGGAAAGTAATGCAGTGAGGCACTGAGCACTGCTATGAGACTTTTGTCCGCCAGATAGCGGTATAACACTGCAATCAGATAAGCGTGCAGGAGCCTTGATATATGAGCAGATTATTGCTCTCACACTTTCATCAATCAACTTTAGAGACTGTTTTATTTTTCGATCTTGTTCAGTGGGTTTAATGACTGCTGAGTTATTTCTATCACCAGTAAATGTCAGCGTGACATTTCCTCTTTCATAAGTGGTCAATATCAGTTTTGATTATGTCATTTATCACAGCTTATCACTGCTTCTTGCAGCAGCTCAGTACCAAATGCACAACTGATGTAAAGAGTTTATGTGTTTTTACAATATATTATCACAGCACTGGTAAATAAAATTATGCTCATCTTTCTCTATGCATATGTATACACACAAACACACCCACGCGTACACACATGCAACTTTGTATGCACAGAAGAGAAATCCAGGAAGTGTCGAAAAGATACAGACACTGTCATCAACAGCAGATGTCTCACGCACAAAACTTTACACAGTTGTAGTAAACTAGGAGTCAATTGAATGTGGGAAAATAGCTAGAAAGGAAGAGTGACATCTGTAAGATATCTTTAAAAGGGCATTGGCTGAGGCTTTCCTTCAGAGTCTTGTGCTGTGGATATTGAGAAACAGGTGAGGAGTCATAGAAGCAAGGATAACTGGGGAGGAGTGGGAGAGGAACATTCTCAGTCGTGTGTGTGAAGTGTGGGGGGGGGGGTAACAAATCTGCTAGACAGGCCCTACGGTGAACTGTCTCCACCACACAAACCACTTCCAGTCTCTGTCTTTTACGGAAGAAAAGTTTGTCGAATGCAAAGTCTGAGAAACACGTGTGGAAATTCCACACAAATACACAATGCACGTGTGCAAAGAAACGCACACTCAGATATCACCTGTTGTAAAGGCGACGGCCCTGAAGTTGATCTCAAACTCTCCCGTTTAAAATTTTTTTCTCACTAACTTGCTCATGCAACATGTCAAAACTAATATTTTAATCATGGTAGCAGGTTCATGGAGCTCCGGTATTTCAAATTTATTGATCTACATCAACTCAATTAACAGCTAAAGAAATCCCAGCATCTGCACCTGTGTGCGTCTGCGTTTGTGAGTCCAAGAGGGTCAAAATCTGAGGGAGGAAAAACTCTGAGCTCAGCTTTTTACTTGATGCGGTAGATGTTTATAATCTGACTTCATTCATGTGGTGGCTCCATGACTAAGATATCATTTAGAAAGGTCTAAGTACCTTAGCATTTAAAAAAAAACTGACAACATGTCATAAATCAATTCATTTATTGTGGTGTAACTGTTTTAGGTCATGGATGTCAATGATTGTAAATCTGTCATTGGATCACCCCTTTCTCAAAAGCCTGGTAACAGATATCTATTTTTTTAATTCAAATGTTTTCTAATCATTGCAGTTGCAGTTATATGTCGGGTCTTACCGATGGAGCAAACATGAGCAGAAACAATCAAATTGAAAATATAGCATCCAGCAAATTAAGCAGAGTGGATGTTGGACGAAAACTCATGTTCTGAATCATTCAGAAGTTATTTTTACTTAACACAATTAATCGATGATTGAAAACCATTGTATAGATTTAATTGAATGAACACTGGGGTTTTCATTCAATTAGGTTTTCAGACAATGTCACAAGTTAACACGACTATTCGTCCAAAGAAAAACCCAAAACAAATTTTACAGAAGAGTCCCTTCATGATTTCTGAGTATTGGATTAATCATTAAAAACATCAAATGTTAACTTTTTTTTATATCCAGAAGTGGAACTTATTGAACTTAAAAAGCTATCTCACCACTGTTATTGGTAGAGTGTGTTGCCACTAATATAACTGTTATTTACTAACTTTAGGAGACCTAAATGTCAAGTGTCATGATGGAAATTTGGGCATTAAAATTAAACTGAAGTAAAGAAGTGACGGTGGAAATACTAATCCATAAATCCGCCAGTATGATTGATTATATCATTCTAAGAACATTCCTCGTTCAGATTTAGGGACTGGTGTTAACAAAAAAAACTCACAATGCTCCATCAGGTATGGAGCAGCAAGGCAGTGTCACGAGCCGTGAGTTAAAGGGCTTTCAGAGCCACCCATTCCTGATAATGTGATATGAGCATTGCCGCATCGCTTCTTTCTTTCAACCGCCTTGAGTTCATGGTCACAGGATTCGCAAATTGTAGCAGAAAGTGAAATTCAATAATGAAATTGAATGTATTTTAGATCTAAATTTATGACTTGATTTCTGACATTAATTTTCTATTACGTATTCATTACCGACTTGTTTGTATGTGTGTTGACAGACAGACAGAGAGACAGACAGACAGACAGACAGATAGATAGATAGATAGATAGATAGATAGATAGATAGATAGATAGATAGATAGATAGATAGATAGATAGATAGATAGATAGATAGATAGATAGATAGATAGATAGATAGATAGATAGATAGATAGATAGATAGATAGATAGATCCCCCTACATCTCTCATTGTTTAATTCGTGTCAAGTGTGAAACTGTATGCATGTGTGAGTGCATCTACAACCGCACTGACTTGTATTGTGTGTGGGTCTATGACCTTTAACAGGGGATTCCCTTAATATAAACACATTTTTTTAACTTCTCATGAACTGGGTAATAACAAAATGTTCTAGCAAAGCAACATCACTTTTGTATTAACAGTTATTTTTTAGTCTTGAAAACAGGAAAGGGTCAAAGCCTGTACAATGTGAACATGTGTGAGTGTGCGTGTGTGCGTGTGTGTGTGTGTGTGTGTGTGTGTGTGTGTGTGTGTGTGTGTGTGTGTGTGTGTGTGTGTGTGTGTGTGTGTGTATGTGTGCGTGTGTGTTCCCCCTCAAGAAAAGTGCCTATTACCAGTAAGCTTACCAACAAAAACATACCAAGACACACACAAGGACACAAGCACACACACACACACACACACACACAACTCTTGAAAACTCTTGAGTGTGTGTGTTTTTTTTTAATTTATGAAATCAGTTTTAGTAGTTTTAACTAATTCATCCTGGGGCACAACTAAAGGCACCACATGATTGTCTAAATCAATGCTTTAAAATAATGACAAAAATAACAATAACAATAATGTTACAACACAAGTTAAAACTTGAATACCTATCCTTAACTCTCAGAGTATTCAAAATATACCTGATTTTGTCTTCAATATTAACTTTATTTAAAAATTTCTTTATCCTAAAGTGACCTATTTTTCTCCCTGAGGTCAATCTTTGTCTAATCTGTAATTAGGAAGTTGACTGCCAGTCTGACTGTATTAACAAATCTGTGTCCTCAGATCATGGTTAATGGGGAAGCTCTGATACTTCACTTACTATAAATTAATTTATATTCATTTCCTATAGGGTTGGATAATTCGAATGTTGTGTGGGAATTCATTACTATTTACTATTATTAATCATAGCCTGCTTACCTAATCATTACCCTTTCCTTAATTCTAAGCACTGTCCCAATGCTAAAATATAATGATTCATTGGGGACTTGCAAATCATACCAAAAATGTCCTACTAACATATTTCTGCCCTAAACCATGAGGTATATATGGTATTCACACATACACTGCCACAACGACACACAGACACACACACACACACACACACACCCTCTCTCCTCTCCTCTCCTCTCCTCTCCTCTCCTCTCTTCTCTTACTCTCAAGCTCTCCCACAATTCCCACAATAGCCTATCCACTGGTCCCCAGGGAAACGCATAAATATGGAGGAGGATGCCCAAGAAGCACATGACACACACACACACACACACACACACACAGACACACACACACACAGACACACACACCTGACTCTCTCCTTTCACTCATTTATTTATATATGGATACCTGAAATGAAAGCTCCTGGCACTCCCATCCTCATCCCTTACTTTTTTGCTTTCTGAGGCTCTCGATGACTATGTAGACGTTGTTACTAAAGATATAAAGCAGGTCCTGGGACAAGACTAATACTCATTCACACAAAAGAAAAAGGAAACATAATTGACTGATATGTTTCAAATAAGCAATGTCAGTTTCAGCCTTTGTGTGGATGTCAACAGAAAACACAGTAGATATCAATTCAGGAATGTACCTTCTTCCTCCATAACCTGAAATCGGCCTGTAACTCAAGTCAATTTTAGATCGCTTTGTTTTTCATGGACTAACATGTAGGTCCATGTTCCTGCTGACAATAGACCACCTCCTTCTGGAACCAGCTGCTCTGTCCACTATTCAGAAATGCTGCATTCACACAACTCTGAAGTGATATTCATAAGATATGCACCCATTCTCTTTTACATGCAAAGTCACAGGCAAACAGCAGCAGGGTTTCCATGCACCAAAGTCTGCACCTTGCACATGGGATGAGTGTGTGGGCAGGCCCTGGCAGGGCTCTGCTAAACCCGGCTGGTGATTTATCTCCATAGTGAAAGGTTGGGCAGTGAAAGGTTGGGTCCTGCCAACCTCTGTTCTCCTCCGAGCACCTAGTGCCACGTGTGGCACTCAGGGGCATGCCTGTCCCTTTCAATAAACTGCATCGAAACCTGAGTCCCCCAGCGAGTGCTTGTGTCTTTGCTGATACATTGTAACTGCTGCTTGTGCCACAGAAAAAAACAAACACAGCCCGTGCACTTGTTTTTTAACCACATTGTGTTGCGCAGTGCTACCACAATACTTATTTCAGTTCTGTAAATGTAGACATTCACACACCCAGTGATGCAGAAAACAGACAAGAGTCACATGTAGCTACCATCGTACACGCATGTATTAATGTTGCTGTATTGTTCACAAGATTTTCTTAGATTCCTGGAATACTTTCCTTATTGTTAGACAAAATAACTGTCCATTTGACATAACTTGAGTCATGCTAGGAAGCTAGTTGTGACTGTTCTGGTTCTATGTGCAGTGCGAGAGGAAGGCAGTGCTGAGCCAAATGTTACACTACATCTGATTTCCTGTTACTGATCAGGACACTGTAAGCTGTCATCCACTGAGGAGTGACGACATTCCAGTCATCACAGATGGAGTGGCACAACAGGAGATGAGACGTCAAAAGGCTGAATGGGCATAAATATATCAGAGCGCGAGAGTTGCCCCCCCCAGACAAATATAAACAAATGTAGAAGAGCAGTTACATAATAACACACACACACACAAACACATACATTGACAAAACTCTAGAAAACTCTTGGGAGTGTGTGTGTGTGTTTTTGTAATTTATGAAATCAGTTTTAATAGTTTTCACTTTAACTGCAATTGCCAACTTCATACTTGGAACCCAAGTAGCTGCAAGTAGAGGCACTTCACGATTGTCTAAATCAGTACTTTAACAATAATGTTACAATATTTGTCTTAAAACACAATGTTCTCATTTGGGGTAACATCAGGGGTAACATCAGGGGTAACATCAGGGGTGACATTGGTCAGGGGTAACATTGGTAACATTGACAATATCTCAACAGTGTAGCAAAAAGTTCCCCATATAGGCAGATACATTTTGGTGGAAGATGTTGTTGCGCATTTCTAAGGCAGGTGAAAAAGGCTAAAGTCAGGACATTGGTATAACACATCCTAATATGCGCATGGAGATCAAGATACTCACTCCTGTACGGCGCGTGCTATAGACAGTGCAGTGGAGCCGGTCTCGTTAACACTGTCCAAGGTCACGTTTGGCAGGTCGTCGTCATCGCTGTCACTTTTGATCTGCCTTGGCGACAGGCCATTGGGGTCTGTGTGTGCTGTGTGGATGTGTCACAGACACGGCAGTCAGACATATGATATTGAAACGAGCTGTGGAAACTTATTTATATAATTATATATGTATCACATTGTAAGTAATGGTAGGTGTGATGAGTTTGCACTGTTACTCCTACTAGACATTTTAGTGACTCCCATGCTTCAACTCTTTAGGGGCAGCCTAACCTTTCCCATCACTAATTCACGCCCGATCAACCTAATCTTAGCCAGGACCTGGCTAAGACATTTCTGGATGTAGCATTGTCGCTAAACCCGTCGTTGCATTTTGTATGTAGTGAATGCTGAAAATGTTGCTGTCGAGCATTCTATTGTATTGGCTGCCACCTAAAATGTAAGGGGTTCCAAATTTTAGCCTCTGACCGCCAAGTAAGGATCGAGGGGCTTATAACTTCCCATTATCTCCTCGAGGAGAGGAGAACACACAAAAATGGACAAAGATAAACTCCCAGTTGTTTTCAAATCCTTTCAGTATTCAGTTTTCATTGAAAGTGACAAGATGTATCTCAATGAACAGCATGGGTTTTCTATTCTTCAGAGTGTCAGAACTGATTATCCGATCAGTTCTTCGAGGAAATTGATGATCCTTCAGCCAGTTTGTTCCCGGCTAACCAGTTAGTCCTCTCTGACCCAATGGCCTGCTGGAGACTACTGTCAGAGAAATCGATTGGATTAAACTTAGATTAAGTTCTGTGGTTGTTAAGAAAATATGTACAGCGCTGTCAAAACCTAGACGGCTTGAGAAACCAGCTGAATACATTTTGACACACTTTCCAATGAGTTCTGCAATCTTGGTCTAATGTATGCCCAGCACTTTTCTAAGCTATCAGCACGTCACCTCCTCTGCCCTCTTAGCTCAGACTGTAGCAATAATGGCACATAATAAGGGTATAGAGTAAGACACAGTAGAAGTGTGTGTGTGTGTGTATGTGTGTGGTGTGTGTGGGGGGGGGGGGGCTTTTAAAGGTTGCAACTATTGTCTAAGACAACATGCATTGGTCACCAGCACCCAAACCTGTTATTAGGTAGTGTAATTAGGTAGAACTGCATGATGTGCTAGAAAGGGGTATTTTGAGCAAGGGTAACAAAGGAGGAGTGGTGGAGAGGTGGGCAGAGCACCGGATTTCTTTCTTTCTCTCCTGTTGTTTCCAGTCATGCCCTGTTTCCATAGCAACCTCCTGCTGGAGACAGGGAGACAGCAGTGAAAGGAAGAGTAACCGCCCTCTCTTAAAGAGGATGGCCAACCTGTGCGTGTGTGTGTGCGCCTCTGTGTGAGCGCGTCTGTGCACTTGTGGGTGTGTAGTTCGAGGTGTGAACAAGTGTTTTAGTATCCGTGCTGAAAGCTTCAATATAACTGAGAGTTGCATCACACCAGCTTGCTGTCGCATCAAACAAGGTAACTCTTGACATGAAACATTAAACTTTGAATCTTAAATGTCAAATAGAGGGAGGGTATTTTCGGGTGACTCTTGTGAAAGCAAAAGTCTAAAAAAAAGGTGACCATGGAAGCAAAATGAAATGCGAACATTACTTATCAATAGAATTTAGTCGCTGAACTTGGGTAAAATTATCTTATCATGTCAGAGAAATGTCAGCAAACACAGAATCTCTATGTCCTACTTGCTACTAGTTAGCATCAACTTAACAGAGACTACATCAACACGGGGCAGAGCTCATATTGGACTGCTTGCATTTGTTTGTTTAAGTGCCACCCATCTTCAATATCCATCCACACCCTCTTATGCAAGTCTTGTTTTTCCTGCCTTTTTTCCCCTTCCCACAGCTTGCGAGCAGACATCCAGATTTTTTAAAACATCTATCTCAGAGGACCACCACACCCAGCTGGCCAAGTGTCTCTCTCAGCACATGCCCTAATTACACACCTCTGTTTATTTGCTTGTATATATGTGGATGGGCGTGAGTTGAAATCTAAATGTCTGTCCATCCTGTAGGAAGTGACTCGGAGCAACCTTCTTTTATAACTAACAGTTACCCTGTGTATGGCTAGGAGTCAGACAAGCATGCTTACTGTAGGTTCACTCCCAAGGGTTGGCAGTAAAACCACACCCAGACAGAAAACCAATAACACACTCTGAGTAAAGCCAGTAAGTTGTGACAGTTGGGAATTGCTCCGCTTTTCAAATAATAAACAAATGTCTTTAATTTCACGATTTAAAAAAAGCCTGTGAACCTGTTGAGAGCAGCATCATCACCTTAGGGTCATCACTAAAAACACACTTGAACTTTGTTGTGTGTACAAGATCTTCCACTCAAGACGGCACAGGACATCATGGTCAAATAAATAACTCCTTAAGGTGATCTCTGAGGCCAATTAGCTTGCTTTGCCAATTGATTACATATAGAAATAATTAAAAGCCTAAGAAAGGTTCCACTTCAAAACAGCTTTGCGTAATTAGACAGTTTTAGCTGAGTTCTTAAAATTGAAACTGCTACATTTAATTTTACTCAAAGATACCTCATCTCTGATAATAATTTCGTAGGAGTATGGGAGTCGAATAAAGTTGGAGATTGCTGTTTTTCCCATGTTTGGATGCATCAAGCAAGACTAATATGGGCAAATATGAAGTAAAACAGATAAAAACAGACAAGAAGGATTAAATATCTATTAAATTAGATTGTATTTTTTTTTCTTTTTAAATCAACAGTTTTACAATAATTTTATCTGATTTTTTCCCCCGAGTTATTATTAGTTTTTATGAATATTTATCTGCATTTTTCACCTGGAAGCTAGAGGTTCATCAAAAATCTCACCTTTGCCCTGGCTTTTGGCCTCATCCAGCAGAGGTAGCATGATGGTGTTGTTGAGGCTGGAGGGTGATCGAACAGCAGTGGTGTACATGAGGGGCAGTGACTGCACGACAACCGGGATTCGGTGAACATGGCTGCCCAGCTTCCCTGCTCCCTGCAGGCTCAGCGGGCTGGACGGAGGCGGCGGCACCGAGTGCAGAATGTGCAAATACGGCTGTCCTCTCATCCCAGGTCCAGGGGCAACAAGAGGGCCCGGTGTGAGCACCGAGGACGCTGAGGTGATGACCGACGGAGAGGAGGAGGATGATGACAAAGAAGATGGTGAGAAAGCGGATCTCAGAGGGGAAGATGATGTGGTGGAGGTGGTCGATGAAGAAGATGGGCGGGCTTTGTTGATTGACAGGTCGACAGGTTCAGTTTGTGTGTGGAAGTGCAGGTCATGGGCAAGTAGGTCTTCCGGTGGTTCAGGTTTCACTCTGCTAAGGAAGAAGGGGACGCCATCCATCGCAGAATAAGGGCGGACTTTAGGTGACTGTGGAAGTAAAAGATGCAGTAAGTACTCACAAAGATGTCAGTAGAGGTTCTCAGTCATCCGGGCCATGGTTAATTCTTGTAAAAGTCTTCTTTTCAAAGCAACTGGACTTGATTTTATTCCCTTGAAGACGTTTGACCTCTCATCCTGGAGGCTTCTTCAGTTCCAATTGAAGAAGCCTCTAACACGACAAGTGAAACGTCTTGCAACAAGTTGCGATGAGATGAAGTATTCAAGTATTATTCATGAAGATCTTTAGGTGTTAGGTTTATTATAAATCATCAGTTTGCCTCAACAAATTCTTTACATTGCTAATTAAAACATCTGCTGAGCATTTAACTTTTCTTGTAAAGTCCACTTGTTTAGTGGGATGTCATAAGCCGGGTGAAAACCCAGACTAGGTCATGTCTCACACTCGTCACTTTTCATGGTCTAATTTTGCTCCCCAGTCTTTTCTCTTGCCGTAAAAATTCTCTGTTTTCCTCCTGTTTTCCATCATTCTCACAGAAAACCAGTTCTCTTTGCTCCCCCCCCCTCCTAAATCTCCTTTGTGACAGTGGAAAAACATCATATGGGCTCAATTTCCTGACCGTCTCTCCCTCTGTCTCTCAGCGAGAAGACCTCCTAAGGCCAACGCTGGTGGGTCAGCATATCCCTAAACGTATCTCTCAGTTAACACTAAACAGACTGTAACACAACCGCTCCGTCTCTCTGCTCAAGTATCAGGAACCTCTCTACCTTGAAGAGATAATGGTGAACATACACAGCAGAAAAACAATACAGAGCATCCCACCTTTATTCGGCAACTACTCAAACTTTGAATCGTCCCTGTCACAACGTGAAACAGTGTTTCATGTGAAGCAGGAGGGGGGTTAAGGGTGTGGAGTTAGTGCCAACCCAAACAATGGCACTTTTCAGATGCTGAGTCATATTTGTGGCCATCGCAACATCCATGAGTTTTGGTGAACGTCCAGGGACAACCCATAAAATCTAAAGGAAGAATCCGAACTGACATTCAGATAGTGGCTGCAGCGGATTTGAAAAAAATTATTGTACCAGTTCATCCCAACTTTTGTTTTGGAGACTCACATTTCTTTCCCCTTATGTAACGCTGGCTAAGAGTGGATCTGTGGTGAATTACGTCTTTTCTTCAGAGTGGTGTTCTTTTGTGTAGTAGTCGGCTATTTTTTCTCCAGACTTGTATACTCGTTCTCAGCCTACAGGAAATGTTACGACCCCATGAATCAAAAAAATGCTTTTCACTGTGCAACTCCCTACCAGTTTGAAAACAAATTCTGCACCATGAAATATGCCCTCTGATGGCCTCTGAACCTTTAGTGGGGTTCAGCTCAGGGTCAGTGGTGTCAGGTCAACGTTTATTTCACAATATGGTCTGCCTCGTATTGCCACCCACCAAGCATTTCACCAGGAGTTTATTCAATTATGACTTTAATTGTTTGTGCAAAGATCAGATCTGTGCCATATCCTTAAAATGTCAAATACACAACTACTGTAGAAATGGAATGACAATTCGTATTACTGTCCTTTTAATGTAAACAATATTCAGAGACAACTTAGTAGAGCAATTCAACTAGTTCAGTAAAAGATACTTTACTTGTGGAAATTACCATTGATAGCCATAATTACAAAAACATTATGTTATTTTTAGAAGATATGGATCTGCTCTTTAAAGCAGCTCACAATGAATCTGAGCATTAAGAGGGATTCTGTCTGCAGAATCAGGCAGATCAGGCCCTGACAAATAAACATGCACATACACTTTTATTAGATCCTGGAAATAACATGAGCTGAAACACCACAAGAGTCGTTGTAGTAGCAAATAGCTGAACCTATAAATGTCAATGGAATGATGTACCATTATACAATAATAGTGAGCGATGTTGGTTTGTGCTGGCCATGCCCAATATGTAGGAATGCATTGTACTAATGACATTGTAGAAAAGCAGCTAATGAAAGAACTGCTTACAGCGAAGCATGAAAAACACAGCTGATACCTATCAGCTGATGCAGGCTATCATTTATTGCTCTTCCTGAACGAATGCAATGTTCCATTACACCGCAGCAAAACGCCAGTTACCGGGTCATTTGTCTATGAATACAAATATATGATCCCAAGGTGATTGTTGGGTTTATAACTCCGGTGGGTGGGGACACGCTATCCTGTGATGCTGATACCGAAAGAAATTAGCCGCAGTGCTTTGGGTTTTACTTCAGTCAGTCGGCAACACAAAGCCACTGCGCTCCTTTTAAGTTTGCCTTTAATTAATCAGAGTTGACCCTCCTTGTTAAGGTCTAAATTTAAACCAAATCACCCCTCTCATAATTCAAATGTGTTGCCAGCCCATGTCCGTAATAGGTTCTCCCACCACCAAAATCAAGATTTAAAAGGAATTCTTTGCAAACTCCTTGATATCTTTTGATTCTCTTAAATCAACTCCCTATGTGATTCTTGACAGTCCCTCAAACTATCATTCAGCTGCTTCTGCACATGATCTCTCTGGGTTTATAAGGTCTGTATAGGATATGACAATTACAGACAGCCTGCAGCTATAAGCCTGAAGGCTTTAAAGCCTTAAGACTCAATGCCGTTGATCTCAGTCCTTCAGAAATGTTATCTTTTTCATTAAGGGCTGTGTGTTCTATGCATAGATGTCAATGGCTACTCAATTTACTGCCGTATTGCCAGTGAGAGAAAACAACAAAAAAAGGGAAAGCCTGAGAAAGGTCTGCATTTTTCTATCAGACAATAGGAAAACAATAAAACACAACTAATGGGAAAGACTTGTGTCTGGTTTCTTATTGTAGTATCGCTACTTACTTACTTCATCAAAAAGCTTCAAACAAGACTTTTTTTTTTACTTGCATGAACATAGATTCTCCATTTATGATAGAAATTTGAGGAAAATCAGGTATGTCGTATCTGGAGCTGAACTCACAAAGAAGTCTGTTTTGAAACAGAGAGAAGAAAAAAACAAAACATCGAATTTGTACTTTCGCACTTAACATAAAATGTCAATTTCTGCAATTTTATATTCTGTAATTATTTCTTTCACAGACCAAACTAAAAACATACTTGGTTTCCTGTAGTTTGTCACAAGTTCTTGTATTTGGAGTGAAAGTTCAATCATTCAAACAAAGGTTTTCATACTGCAAATGAGCCACAAGCCTCAGTTTGATCTGGACGACGCCCACCTTTTGGTCATTGGGTCTTAATTGTGGTCTGATCCATCTGTCACATCTGCTATTATGGTTTGGACGAAAATGAAAAATCGAAATGCTGTTTATTACCATAATGGTTGTTAAGCTATTCCAGATACACACAAAACTGCATAGGTGCTATGTTAAGATCAAAAAGAAAGGCGTGACCAGAGGGCGTGTTCTGATACTTCTAATGTGTACTCATACCTCCCAAAAAACATAATCACAACTCGGGAAAACAAAACATGGCAGTCTCTGACATTTGAATGATGGCATGATTTAAAATTCATGTCAAAAAGCGCAGCAGGTAGAAGCACTGATACTGGGTTATTACTCCACTTGTTTTGTTTTGGGGGTTTTCAGCACAGTGTTATACCAAAATGAAAAACAGAAACTAGTTTGCATTCTGCACATTACTTCTCTAACCACTTAAGCAAACAAGTGGAAAAGTTAAGCCTCCCCTACTCTCATTCTGACAGATACAAACATGCGAATGCACTTGAACCTACACACCCGCACACACATAAAGATATGCTTGAGTCGCCTGCCTGCCTCAATCCTCATGCTATTGTCTTTATTAGGGGATACTGGTTAGCAGGGCAGAGTTTCCAGCCCCTTGCGGGTGAATAGTCTAACAAGGCAGACCATTTCCAGCCAGCCCTTGGCTCTTGGCCACCCAAATCAAGACCATATTTCTGCAGCAGTCTAAACTGTCTGTCTGTCGGCCCTCTAAGGGGAGCTCAGTCAGTTAGGGTAAGATTGAATCTCGGTGCACTTCAAAGCTGTGTGGCTGCAGCGCTCACATCCTGTCTGTGACTGACATCAAGACATGTATCGAGAATGACTTCAAGCCCCAGATATTAGATGACAGGGCAGGAGCTGCAGATCTCAAACTCTCGAGCCACAGATGAGAGAAGGACACCCATAAAGTCACCACCTGCTGACTCGGTCTGGTCCTTACATGAGATGTGACAAAACTCTTAACTTGGAACTTATAAAGCTAAGTAAATCTCTACAAAACCTCAGATAAACCAATTTGTCTCAGTAAAATAGAGTGCTTCACCCTGACTGTGAGCTAATAGTTTAGTAGTTTGTCTCAGCACAGTATTCATCTCCCAACGTTGTATTTGATAAACAGGAAATTATTGATATGTTATGAATGAAATTCAATGGGAACTAAAAACTAATTTATCTTTATTACGAAAATGTCGTGGCCTGCACCCATGGTGCACATAGCTAGGGCAGCAACACAAAGCCCATGTAACCTAGCAACAGCTTCTCCATAACAAGACCACTTTATTTATAGGTATGTTGGACCAGAGAACACTGATACTGTACGAGGGCCATGAAAACCCTGTGAGGTAAGTGTGTTATACCAAACATGGTCAATGCACTCATCATCACTGATTATCTATCTGTAAAACTGGATTTAATTTAAAATATAACCACCGCAGTAATACCATTCAAATGACATTGTTGGAGCAGATGTAACAACTTTCGCAAGGACCGAATTGTGACTTCTAACCCCGGGTCTGTGATGAATTCGTATTTGATAACAGAAACGACACATGGAAAACAACAGCTATGAGAGAGTGGAAGCACGATATACTGTGGATACAGCAAAACAAGAGATTGCACTGTGGTAATGTTTGAAGAGGAAGTGTGCAGCACAGTGTTTGTTGCTGTGTATATGTGTCTGTCTGGAAGAGAGCACTATTATTCATGTATATTAATAAAGAAGGGCATGGGAGGATGAATGGAAACTGGGAGACCTAAAGCAGCAGGAACAGACAGATAGATAAGATTTAGATTTTCTCATGTGACCTTCCTCCCCAGAGCAGTGACTACATCTGCCAATTATCCCCAGCCAGTACGGACTCTGTTGGCCCCCCCTACCCAAAAACATTCCAGCGCCAGCTGCTCTCCTCCTCGTCGTGGTTCCTCTTCTTTTCCTGCTCACTGCCATGATCTCCGACCACTCCTCTTAGCCCCCACACTCACTGTCTCACTCACTGGTTTAGGCCTGGGAGTGATTATCTGCCCATTGCTGGGAGGGGGGAAGAAGGAAAGGAAAGCAGGGAAAAAAGGAATTGTCTGGAAAACAACTGCTCTCTTACCCCTTGTTCCGATTCCAGGGGCTCAGCTTTAACTCGGACTGCAGGCATTCCGTCAAGCATTAACATCCTGTTTCTTCGGCTGCCTGTGAAGGGACACAGAGGAGGTGTAAGATGGGTGTTTTTAGCATGACTAAGCAGGTCCCACACTCAATTATGAGACACCTTCAATTCAGAACTCACACCCACTGGGAAATAAACAAATTTTAAATGAACATATATTCATTTCTTGAGAGCACTAGGGCTGACAGACATAAGATGTCCATAAACCGCATAAGCACTGTCAGAGCAAAGCACGACTCCCCCTTTACTGTAATAAAGATTCTCAGCTGCCTGGTGAGAGGGTACTGTAGGGCTAATAACAATTCATAACATTGAATAAAATCATGTTTTCGATTTCACTGCTGTACAAGTACTGTCTTTTATTTCCGATGATGACAGCACACATTTAGACAACAAATTATGCATGTAATTCTGAGAAGAAAAATAGTATTTTGCAAATAGTAAACAAATATGTCATCAAATGACTTTTTGAGCCAGGACGCAAGCGTAAAAAGAAAATAAAACACACATGGCAATAGCAAGCATTCAAACATTCCCACAGACAGAAAGCAATCCTTTTGACAATCATCCTCCCGTTGCCACTTCTGAGCAGCGTGCCTCTGTACAGAGGACAGGAGTGCCCAGCCCATCAGCTCAGTGGTATGGCTTTAAGAGGGATACTCTGATAGAGCCAATGACAACAATGCATGTTCCACATCCCTCAGCTGGAACCAACCTGGAGTAACACTCCCGCCTATTATTCTAGCAGCAGTCCATGGAAGAATGCAAGCAAGGCAAAGAGGCTCTAAACATCTCTCTTACTCTCTACTGCTGGCACTGGCAGCATTGTAGCATTGTGGTCCCTCTTGGATGAAAGACAAAACTTCAGCCAATTGTGAATAACATTTATCCATTCTCTGCTTGACCATCTAATTGCGCTCAACAACTCTTAGTCAACACCCCTGTGGTTTGTTCAACAGGACTTTTTTCAACTCAACAAAATGTCAATTCAAGTCATTTGTCACAGAGAAAAACAAATATTTGAATCAATTTCTTTACATTGCACCTATAAAATGCAACATTCTGTTCCATTACTTCTTATATTCTCAAGCTCAAGGCTAATCCTGGTGGTGTTTGTGTGTGATGGAGGTAGAGAGAGAGAGGATTTACTCCCTCAATCTGCAACCCCCCAGTTCACGCCTCTCAGGTCTAAGTCCCTCAGGTATCCTGGCTGTGCTGCTATTGTATTGTTGTCCAGGATGTCCTTCGGCTTCAGGTCTTGGTAGGCCCAGATAGCGTTGCCATAGTAACGGATGGGCGGGTGGAGCTGTAGCATGAGTCCAGCCTCAAGCCATGTGTTGAGGAGAAGAAGAAGAGAAAGGACTGCACCGAGAGATGCAGAAAGTAAGGTTTGTTTGTCTTATAATGACCATCATTCCTGCTAAAAAATGTTCTTCCTGAGAGATAAAAAAATACAATTTCCAGAAGAACACACTTCAGATAAAATCTTGATGTTTCAGTGTGATTTTACTTTGTCACAATGTTTTCTCAAAAGCCTCGAAAGAGTTCTCCATGTTTCACATGTGAACACCCGTTACGCAACACGTGAAAACAGAAAATTGAATAAAATAAAAATATCTGTGCAAAAGCATTGAGCATTTCTCCAGACAGCCTTTCCCTCCAGTCCTGATAATCCAGCAGTTGTTGTACACCCTCCTAATGAACTAGCTAGCACCAAGCTTTTCATAGTAAATCAATGGCCAGCACGTACCTCTGCCATTGACTAACATGTCCAAAGAGCCAAAATCAGTGACTGGCGTAACATAGAGTAATGAACAAATGGAGATGTCCCCTGCACTATGGAGGTCATGTTGAAATACCTGACTAAAGGCAACTGTCCACCGCTTTTGCTTCATTGAATGGATTCTGTGCCGTTTAGTACCTTTGGTAAGAAAAATCCATGGAATATAGGGACGAGGACTGAGGTTTGATAGAAGTGCATTTGTTCAAACCTGCAGAACATTGTGCATCCCATATTTTTATCACTAAATTTGGTCCACTGGCAGCAGGATCAGACAACCACTGGTGTGCTGTCCATCAGCAGTGTGAGGCTCTGTGTGTGGGAGATCGGAGGGGAAGGGGGGGTTCTGGGGAAACAGGGAAGATTAAGATCACCTTTCCATTTGCTGCACTCTGAAATGAAATGGTCATCCCAGGTGTGTGGGGGAGTAGGATGGAGAGGGGAGGGTGGTGGAGTATTGAGACATTTCATTCCGCCCTCCCACCCACCCAACCTCAACAAAATTCTTCAAAAAAAAAGAAAAGTTAAAGGGAGCATGTGCAAATTGAGGCCAGTTTTAGCAGCAGAATGTTCTCTCATTCAATTATGCCTTTGACTGACTGAGTTTGAATAAAGGTAAAATATTTTCAAGAGGAAGCCAGACACAAACTTTTGATTTTCCATGCTGCAGGTATCTGTCAAGATTTTAGCATGCACAACCACACATAGAGAACAATCTGGATTAGATAAAATTCATGTATGCTTCACACTCATTTTTTGTGACAGGTTGAAAGCTCCGACATGTGTGATGGTTGAGAATGCTGCGTAATCACTGTGAGTCCATGTCCATGATTCTGATCTGGGTGTTTGCTTATACAGCAATGAAACACTATTTCTGAAGGTGAAAGTTAAGCTTAACCAACGTATGACACCAAATTTCATAACTTGCTGTGTGTGCTATCTCTGCACTTCCCACCGTCTCTTTCTATCCCTCTCTTCTGCTCTCTCTGTCCCTCTCTTTCTCGATCACTCAAGCGCTCTTACATGCTCACACGTATATAATGTCACACCCCGAAACACTGTAACACACAGGCTCCATCAGTGCTTTGTTCCTCTGTCGAGTGCCCAGGGCAACTGGGTGCATCTGTCACAGAGGCTGGACCTGCTGCTACTGGCGGCGGTGGGACCACGATGGAAAAGCATGAGGGGGAAAGGAAGTGAGCAAGGAATTATCAGGGGTACATAAGAGAGGATTAAAGAAGGTGATAGCAGGAGAAGTGTGTACGTGTGTGTTTGGGGGTGGAGGCTGGGGCTACTGGCAGGCGCAGCAAGAAGGCAACCAAGTGGAGTTGAAGAAGTTTGGGGTAGGGGGTGCAGTGAGGGGAAGGAGGGGTGGGATTCAGAGAAGCGAGAGAGGGTAGAGAGGGGATATGGACTGGAGCCAAGGCCCGGTCGAGCGCAAAGCACATAGTGCAAGAATGCCAACAGACCCCCTCCTACCCCGTCCTTCGCAAAACAGAGCAGAGTTGAAAAAAAGGAAAGCCAGACTGGGAAACGGCAAATTAAATATTTTTAAACTTCCAAGATTGTAAACAAACAATTAAGTGCCACCAATGCAAGTGCTTTGAAGACAATATGATGAGGCTGTCAACCTGTGAAATTAGTATTTATTGTGTTTTTGCAGGGATTGTGTTATCCTGTGCGGCTGAGGCTCACATTTCTGGTTTTTGCCTATAGACTTCCAAATCTGATACACAAATCTGAAACACTGGTCAGACAATCTGCCCACCATCCAACCAGCCCACTCCTCCACTTCCTTTATTTGCAATCACTCCCACAAATTAGAGACTGAGAAAAAAGAAAATAAATTTGAATTGGTGGAGTAGTACTTTTGTTGTTTAGTTTGAGTTCATGCTGGAAAATATGAATAATGTTTTGCAAAGAAAAAAGACGGAAAGAGAGAAAGAAAAAGAATGTTAAGAGCAGTATAGCCCCAGCTGTGCATATTATGATGTCTCTCTCCATGACCTCATGCCATTGCCTTATTTCTGATCTTGAGAGCTCATCCATTCCCTGCGCAATTAAAGAAAACCTGTGTGCAGGAAAATTGCAGGACTTTGTTTTGTCAGATATTTGACATCAATAAAACTCAATCCAGGGCGCATCATTATTGTCAGTTTTATTTCATCATATTTGGTCAAGCTGCCAGTCGAGTCAAAAAAACAAAAGTTGACAGAAAAGTAACCCTTTATAAGACAATCAAATTGTTGGAATTAACCTTTCTGACTCTGAAAAGTAAGCAACATTGTTAATGCTGCTTATTCATGGTGTGAGAGGTGAGAATGGGAGCAGTCACTGAGACTTCACTCCTCCATGTCCTGAGATGGACACTTTTTTTCTAAATTATTTCTGGCACTTGGTGAATGGTCTCACAATTTCCATTTCATAAGCCATATTTTCCCTGGCAGGAGCAGCTAGCAAAGTCTTTTGCATGCTTCTGGGACATTTTTGAACAGGGCTCAAGACAGAAAAGTGCTCCTACCTCCCTGCTCATAGAAGCGTGGCCTTCTCTAACCACTGATAAGCACAATGGCATCAAACCATGGCAGTTTATGTGCACTATTTTTGATGGGAAAAAAGGGAGAGGGAGAAATTTGTCCCCTTTAGGGTTAAAAAACCCTTAGAGATGCACTCAACTGATGCACTTTACCTTAAAGCACCCTGCTCCTTTCCTCTGGGAATAGATCAGTTCTACTGCAGCAGAATGCAGCTCTCTTCAGGAACACTACTATTATTAGGTAGAATACATATCTGATGTCTTGGATGTTTTAATCTCTGGGGCGTACAGCCCAAACTTCAGGAGCTCATCTAGTCACATCAATTGAACTGAATGTCATCCCCGATCCATCTGGTTCTTTTCAGGCTTCACTTTCTGTTGAATTTGATGTGGCATAAATGACTCGCCGACTCTCTTGTACTCAGACACGTAGAGTTGTGTGCAATTTGAAAACCTATACATTTGGAAGTCTATTCTTTTTCTTGACACGAAAAACAACAAGACAAACAGCAGATGATTCAAAAAGAGTACAGGGTCTCTTGTGGCTAATGAAGTTAATGAATGACCAATGTGAAAACTGGTTGGAAAAGTGATTCTTATCTTTAAAATAGGACAAACGGACAAGGCAGAAGAGAAGTGACAAACAAAGGGCCGGATTTAAAAATGACATTTGAAACAGACCAATGAAATTAAACATGAGCTCTAACAGTGCACAAAAGTTTGATGTGTGCAGCCTATAAACTATGAATACGTGTGTAAATAGCAAATGGCTCAAAAATGGTGGAGAGAGTAGTATTTCTCTGAGTGCTTTGCATGCTTTAGTGGCTTCGGTTACAGACAATTGGGATAGGACACACAGTGAAAGTAAGCAGATCATTAACTTTGAAACCATGAAGCAATAGAAATTATCAAAAGATTCAAATGAGCATGTTGTTAAGAGACAGTGTGGAAAATCTGACCTTAACAGGCAATAAAGTATAAGGGGACTGGTCAGCGTGTTGTCAAATTTGTCAAGCGACAACAGCTCTGCATCATGACACAGATCTTAATATCCATCAAACCATCTATCCACACATAAAGTATATACATACATAAATGATCCAAATACTCAGTCTTTGAAAAATCAATTACATATTTAACAATCATTCCATTCCCACATTCCATCCAGGAATATTAATGTTCTGAGTTTTCACCCTTCCTTTACTGTAACTGAGAAGGGCACAAATCAATAAATCAAATATTAATATTGTGTGCATATGGTTAAAACAACCCCACAAACAAACGATCATTTGTATTTTATTAATTTCAGATGAAACAGTCTTAAGTTGAAGTGTTCATCAATACTTTTCATTAAAGTTGACATTTATTTCACATCTTGTAAAGAGACACTTCAGCAAACAAGGCCAAAAGCACTTTGATAAGTTGAAGAGAAATATAAAATGAATGTCTGAGAATGGTGACACCGCTGAGCTACTTTTCAAATATTACAGAATTGCTTTCAAAGTGTTATAGACTATTTGAAAATGGCGTACAGAACCTTTTTTTTTTTTTAGAGAATAATCTTTTGCTATGCAGCATTTCACCAAATGAAAAATAAAGAATGAGGACCGGTACAGTATTAGCCAATGGAAATGGCCACAGAAACATTGTAGTCTGCCAGTTTTTTTCACTAATCCTCACACAATGACCTCATTATGCATGTTGCTGCAAACATTTCAGGAAAGCAACATGCCTTGATCTATAGAATACACTTTAAAAGCAAAATGAAAGACTAAAAAATTAGATAGGTGTGGTGTGTGTTAGGTCTGAGACAGCAGCAAACTGAGCCAGGGAGCACTGCACCTGGGAGGAAACGAGCTCCATTTGTAGTGAACTGATACCCACGTGAATACTCAGGCAACACACAAACACATGCACTCATGCACATACACACGCATTCAGCTCACGGAAGTTCCCATATTCTGGTGGATTGCCCTTGGGTCCATGCTATTTCTGCCGTGGGCAGGGGGATCCTGTGTCAGTAATCCTGTCAGGATGAAGTCACCAGATGCAGCAACTCTCCTCTGCCTTAACTGGCACATACAGCCATTTGCAAATTTTCAGCCAATCAGAAAAGTTGAGGAACATCTTCCTGGTTGGATGTTTTTCACCTGCTCTAATTGCTATTGATGTGGCTGATTATAGGAGGTAAAGAGAAGCACTTGAAAGAATGGTAAGTGGTTCCGCAGCCCTCGCTGTCCTGTTTATTTAATCTTTGTTACATACCAGCTGCTGTGTGACAATATTTGACAGAATGTCGAATGTATATAAGTACATGTATATGTTGAAAAAGATGGAGCCTTTAAAAGGCTAGCTTCTTCTGCTTCTATGGCATGCAGCAGCTCACAAAGATTGATAAAACAGAAGTGCATTCAAAGATTTCTAACTCGGGTATCATCATTTATTATCAGAACCCTTGTCCTTAGTGTGAATGCTTATATTATTGTAATTTAAAAAAGACAAACATATGTTTCCACAGATAGATATCCACTGAAATGATGACCCTTCAGAGAATTACTTTAGCTGCACAAATCGTCCATGGTAATTAGCAGGTCTCAATAAGCTGACACAAAATCAGTTATTAAGATTCTTTTGCAAAAATGTTTCAGACAAATGGCATTGAATGAAAATATCTATCAAGGAGATGAGTGTGGCTACAGTTCACCTTCAACTGGATTGCAAGCATAAAAGCCAATAAGAAAGGATTTTCTAGACATTACTAATATTAAAATATACATGAATTGATAATGTGATATTGGTTTCTGAGCTGTAAAAAAAAAATCATAATAATAATAGTGTTTTGAGGCCCTTAATAGCAAAGATACTGGAAAGTACATAAAAGGAACTTTCATCAGTTTCCTTGATTTACATAATAAAAACAAGCATAGAGTTTTAGAAACACCACACTACAAACTACACAACAGCAGATTATACCAAAGAGAACGTAAGCAAGCCCGAAACGTAGGTCTCCATCAATCACTGTGTAGGAAAATATGAGCTGTTTCCAGTATGTCCAATGCAGCCACTCTCAAATCAAATTTTCTCTTCCAGGACACATGCAATATCTCTCCCGACGTTGTGTTAAAATGTCAATGTGTTGTTCTGCTGACAGGGAGACAAACTAACTCTTGTGAGGACAACAAAAGCAGCTGAGTCGATCTAAATCAGACACTGTATGTCAGTGATAAATAAATGGAGACAAAAGGCAACATCTGAATTTCTAAATATCTTTCTCATTTCTGTGGGTCAGTTTTTTTTTCAGAATCAGCCTTCCTCTGGTGTGCTGTTCCACAGGGTTCTGTCATGGGTACAATGCTGTTGTCTTTATGAATGCTGCTTCATTGAGACTCCCATTAACAGCTCTTTATGTGTCATTTAATTTAATTGTTCATCTAAAACTATTGATATAAAAAATACAGTCTTTTTCAAAATATATACTTTATTTGAGAAATTGGGATTTGAGAAAGGCCTCTAGCTCTCTCTCAAATGAGATGGAATTCATGTGAATTGGTAATAATTAAATTTCAATCACCAAGCAATATATAGGGTCATTAAGTGCCAATGCTCAGCATAACCAATCCCTGCCACTTGACAGTGATGTCGGCCAGCGTGCAATCATGAATCTTCAAACTAAAAAGTACGGCTTTAACACACTACTAATACCATACTCCTTATTCATCTGGCTTAGATCTCATCTTTCTTCCTAAATATTAAAACAAAAAATATTTAGTAAGAAAAGCTGTTGGCAATTCATCTGAAATAATACTCACGTGCAGTTTGGGGGGTATTTCTTTGCCTCCGTCTCTCTTTTAATGGAAGGCACTTGATTGATTTTCTGTATAAAATGTAATTACATAAGCAATTGTCCTTGAATGTGACAGATTTGAAATGTTGACATATTGGTTTTTTTTTTGAGTGGTATCTTGTATTTTTGAACCCCCCCCCCTGCCCACACCTTGTCTTTTTGAAATCCCCTCCACCTTTGCCCCATCTCATCTGTACTTTTCAGGTCTTGTTAAAAGTGTGGGAAATGAAGGGGCTATTCATTCTAAGAAGTAACACTCAAGGCAAAAAGAAGAGCCAATGGTCCTTTCGTTTGTCTGTGTCTCTGTCTGTGTGTTAGACCCACTTCTTATAAGGCTTACTCCCTGATCCCCTGCTCTGTTCTAAAATCTGGCTACCAACACACACACACACACACACACACACACTCAAACCTTGTGACCTATGCTTGCACCCGCAGTGAACCATACCTATCTTGGGTTTAGAGACAGGCACACAAGCACACGTAAACTCCCACAAACAACTTTGTCACTCAGTAGTTCAACAAAGAGGAGTTTAGATGCTCATTCAACATGAACAGCCACCCACAGACACCTACAGTATGCACACACACAAGCAAGCTAATGCATACATGCACAGCCCTCCTGCTCTGGAGAGAGGTAAACAGAAGAGTCTGACATCCTCTTGCATCATGTGCCTCAAATGCAGCAGAGAAATAGCTAAACAAGCTGTGACCGTGACAGCTCTAAAGTGAGGTGGCATTACTCAAGTGAGATCCAGCCAAAGCGATTTGTAACACCATTCTAGACAGTTGTTTTCCAACTGAAGATTTTGATGTAATCATGAGAAAGAATAAGTTAATTATTTTCTTGAAATGACCTCAGTGTTTATGAAGCAGCAAGAGCAAGCCACGCAACACACTCCAAAGCTGTAATACACTACAAGGTTCTTATGTTTCAACATAATTGGGTGACCTCTCTAGAACACTCTTTACACACACACACACACACACACACACACACACACACACACACACACACACACACACACACACACACTCACCAGAGTAGAAGGAGTAGGGTCAGTAGCTGTGCATCTAAAATAGCCTCTGACACAAAAACCTCACTTGCTCCATTTGAGGGGGAGGTGGAGGCGAGCAGACCAGGGCACACGTTTGCAATAATTGACCCGATCTTTCACTGAGATATTCCAATATTGTTTGTGTGTTTATCAAGAGGTTTGGGGTTGTGTATATGCAAGGGAGAGAGAGAAAGAGAGAGAGGTAGCACCAATGGATCAATACAGAATGTACTCGATGACTCGATTCCAATCTCTTGTTTACCCTCTTTGCACAGGTACTGGGTTGAGGTGACCACACTGCAGTACTTAATAATCAGTGCAAGCTGACATAGCATCATTGACATGGCCCCTTATGGAATACTGTAACTCCGCTGGATATGTTCTCATAAATGCTACTGCAGCCACAATGCAAGAAAAAATAGTAAACTGACATCTTTTGTATTTTGAGGGCATGAGTGCATGAATCATGATGGTTCAGTGCACTGTGAAGCAAAGGTTAGTTTATAGCTCCTTTCAGGGTCAGAATGAAACCCAGCTCAGATCTTCTTACTAAACAAGAAGGTCATTTTCATTTGATTAGCATTCTCACAATAACCTGCATACCTCCCATCACCAGCACCACAAAACACCCACATATTCTCTATCTTCCTCCTTTCCTCTAAAGGGAAGTCAGTACACTCCTGTCCTAATGGGGTTTTCTTTGAGTAGGCTGCTGCCTTATATCCCCCAAGGCTCTGGTGGTTCATATATGTGAGCTTGTGTTCTTACATGTAATGTATTGCTAAATATATATATGTGTGTGTGTGTATGTATGTGTGTGTGTGTGTGTGTGTGTGTGTGTGTGTGTGTGTGTGTGTGTCTGGGTGTGTGTGTCTGGGTGTGTGAACAGTCCCCCTTCCCCCAACATATGGACTGTGTACATCCTCTTTACAATGGCTTGTCTACTGAATGCATCACAGCACATATACACTCACATGCACTCAAAGATCGACCTCGATGTTCCACTTTCACTCTAAAAAACAAGCACACATGGGCACCAATGTACACACTCATCAAAGGTATTCAGTCCCCCCCAAAATACCGCCAATCTATATTTACCGATACTTCTTTTAACGTGGGGTAGGGGGTAGTAAAGGTTGTGCACACAACACTGACATATCGAGTTGACAGTCTAACACATTCAGCCATTAATGAGCGAAATTAGTCAGAGTCCTTTTTCTGGCCACCTGCTGAATATGAGCTCTGTTTGAGTCTTCAAATTAGTAATCGGTGTGTGTGTGTTTGTGTGTGTGTGTGTGTGTGTGTGTGTGTGTGTGTGTGTGTGTG